>NDGN010475535.1:0-14862 GCA_002564285.1 Tympanoctomys barrerae
AAAAAAAAAAAAAAACCAAAAATAAAAATAACTGAGAAAAAGAAGGCGATGAGAATTACAAAGTGAGTTTAAGTAACAAATTAGGAGTTCATTAAAGAAAATGTGCTTTGGTTATTATCAGGGTGTCCTCGCACTTGGATGTGTAGAAAAAGTCAGGGCCCACAAAGATGCTTTTTCAGGATGAGTTTTAACAGACTCTGAAACAAACCACATCCACATACATTAATACACACAGATATTTATGGACGCACTGACATTGTCTCCACTGGATGCCCCTCGGTACTAGATTTTTTTTCAGATATTGATTTTATGAGCCAAACTCCAAAGTTAGTTTTTACAGTTTGGCTTAATGACACCAAACGTTCATTATAAATTTTAAGTCTTCTTTGTGGCTGGCGATAGCAGAGGGAGAGGAGGGAGGCAAGGAGGCTGGGAGGGAGGAGGGAGGAGGAGGAACAAAAGAAGAAGAAGAAGAAAAAAGACAGAAACAATGTCTTTTTTCTCAAGTCAAAAGCAATGGCCTGATCCCAATTAAATTTTAAGGAAATAGTAAAAGATACATTCTCAGAATAAGTGTACCCTCAGTTGCCCTGCAAATGACTTCTGCTGAATGTACAGCGGAATCACGCACTTAGATCTCTGCTTTCCAAAAGTGAAACTCTCTTGGGCTAACATGACGGTGATGGGTTGGTGCCTGCTTTATGGTTGAAGAAAACGATGCTAGAGCAAATGGGGGCAACGTGAAGGAGTTGAGTCCAGGTAGAGAAACACCTTGCAGGCCCCAGCCCCTGCCCTCCTCCCGGCCAGTGACTTGGAAAACAAACTTTTCTAGCAAAAGCAACAGCAAGGTTTTCATTACTAATATCAGCTGACTCAAAATAGAAGGGGGGAAAAAACCCTAAAAACAAATCCTTCCTTATTTTTCTCCCTTTCTGGAACAGGGTGACATTTCATGACGCCTCTGTTAAACCTCCCACTCTCAGGCAGGAGGCAATTTGTACCCTGTGCTTTTCTTTCAGGGTCAAAGCCCAAACGCTCCGCTCTGGATCTGCTCCTCTGGGCAGGGTGGCAAGCTCAGCGTAGCATTTATCCACAGGTCTGCGGTTTGCTGGACAGGCCAGATGGATTGCGGGACCACCACCACTTTTTAGGTGAGGGTCTTCTCTTGATACTGCGAGCAAGAGGAGAGCTGACGTAACCATCTAAATAAGTAGGTTACCCCACTGCCACTGGACACTAGATTGCTGGGGAGAACCTAATTTTTATCAACAACTGTATCTCTGGCTACGAGCTGAGGTTGGGCTTACATGCAACAGCTTGAATGTTCTACTGGGTCTGCAGGAGTGGAGAGGAGATGGGTACAGGGAATGAATGTGAACTCAGGGACTCTACCCATCCAGAGAGTCCCCAGAGGCTTTCTGGAGGAGGGAGCAGCCTGGAACTCTCAGAACTGGGCCCCAACCTCACTGATGCTTACAGGAATCCTGTCCCCTCCTTGTGACTCCAGACTCAGTGTGTAAAAATGCCAACAAGAGCTGGTGGCAGGCTGGGTGCCTTGCCTTTTCCTCCTACTTGGCAATGACAGGACACTGTTGAGAATATCAAAATAAGAGAGGGAGAAAAATTGGGGAGTAAACCAGTAACAAAGCAGCTACTAGACATCTGGATACAACTTCAAGTATGTGCTACCCACCAGGGCAAAGAATGAGAGCGGAGTCCTCCCGCTGGCCTCAAGTTGCCCACACACCGGTGAAGGAATGCGCGTCCGTCTCAGCCACGTGGTGGCTCAGAGCGGAGATACTGTCCCAAGGAGCCTCTCGAGGACACGCATGCCTTCTGCAGCGCAGCGTGCAAATGCAAGCAGACTTGAGCACACAGGAGGCACCCAAGATGGGTCAAAAGGCTCCTCATGGCTCCCTCGGGGCTGGGGGAGAGCGGGAGGAAGAAGAAAAGGAAGGAAGAGGAGAAAACAGAAGTGCAAAAGAAGAAACAGAAAATTCTGTCCTATTCAAAGTGTCCCACCCAGTAGGAAACGTTCCTGTTAGCTTTCTCGCCCATTTCCTGTACGTCAGGCGTGAACTTCATTTTAAAATACGAACTAGCTGAGGCACAGCACAGCAGTGTAGACTCAAGCCCTTTAATTAACTACCATCAGCAACAAAAGGTCTCTATTTTGATTAGTTTACCAAGGGGAGTCAACCCTGATGTTAGAATCCCTTTAAATAATTAGAAACGCAGCACTGGACTCAGCTCTGTTGCCAGAGGAAGCAGAGACCAGGGCGGAAGAGAAGGTGTGTGGATCCCAATTTCAAGGGAGAGGACATCAGGGTCAGTTTCTCAAAGCATTTTAGATCAATTCCACCCTCACCTCCATCGCCTACCTGCTAGCAAATGAACTTACTATGCTTTTCAGTAGACTAAAGTGGCTGGAAAGAAGCCATCCCTGGCTGCGTATGAATAACCACATTAGGAGAGGACTCCTGCTGCGGGAAAAGGAGACAACAAAATCCTGCAGAAAAAAATTTCCCTTGGCCTCTCTTTTTAGAGAGACCTCTCTTTTTTCACGCTTACCCCGCCGGGGATGCAGTTAGAAGATGTGCTCTTGTGTTGTTAATTAGATGTTAATATCTCGCAGCAGCTTACACCTGAGGTCACTGCTCGGCGGCCACCTTGTCTTCTCTGCTGACAATACCTGTAAATCCCACAGCTGCTTTGATTTTCCCAGGAGACACCTGAAACTGCCCCCCTCCCATTTGGCATTCCATTCCATCCCCTGGATGCTGGCAAGCAGGGCCCACTGGCTTCTCCCCGCTGGCTTCCCCCTGCCTGAGCATTTTCCAAATATTACCAAACGGAAAGCAAAAACAAAGAAACAAACAAAAACCTTCAACCCCGGTGCTTAGCTCATTTATTGCTGATAATTTCATTAGGTGCCAGGAAAAGCAAAAAATGCAGACACAAAACAACTTGACAGTCATTTTTGGCGTGAGGAAATGAAAGCCTCGGCAAGTGGCAGGTGAGGGGCGTTTCAACATCGGCATCTGGGAACAGCAGCAGTAAATCTGCGCTTCCGGCGGCGGGTGACTGGAGGTGTGCTTTTAGGGCAAAAGCTCTTTACAGAGGTGTCATTCTGTTTTAAGTAAAGAGTAGTGCACTCAACAGCAAGCCCTTCTTCCTTTTTCTCCCATACCTGTATGTTCCTTTAAGCCCGACCCTTCAAGAATATCCTAGAGTTAGCTGAAAATAACACAGGCTCATATGGTGTTATTAGGCCAGTCACTTTGTCCAAGCTCTGCTATAATTAATTGATTAAATCAGCTCAGTAGCGGGCCAGTGCCTGTAGGAGGAGCGTATTAGCCAGCCGGTATGAGAAAGGCTTGAGTTTCCCTAATGAAATACATCGCATAGATTTGTTTCCCCTAATTTTTCTGTGCCAACCTGTGTATGCCCTGATGCAGAGTCCTTGATGCACACTGATGGCATCTGTGCCAGATACATGCCCACTGCATATCGCCAAGAAAGACAGCCTTCTTTTCCTTCTTGGCTTGTGGGTGGACAGTTTAGTCTAAAACCTGAGGATTCGGAATGCCCCAAGGAGTCTTCAGCGAAGATAAGCTCAAGACCACTGCTTGGCCTTTCTGGAGGCTCCAAGAAGTCAGAAGGGCCGCTCTGGCTGGAGACGTGAGTTCACCATTTCTGTGAACAGATTTTGAGCAGGGGCTCTTCAAGAGCCGTCAGGTCGCAGCACTGCTGCTTTTCTGTTGGAACTGAGTAGCTCTACATGCTGTGCCCGGCCACCCGTGCGACACCGGAAAACCACGTTTGCATTTTATTTCTGAATGATTATAGGCCACATGGGAAGACATGCAAGCAAAACAGAAATAAGATTTCTGAGTACCTTGACTCATTGGGTTTTGTTGTGATTTAATTTTACCCCAGTTCATAAAATAATAAAGCCCTCCTTAAGGCTGATAGCTTTCTGGGTTCCTGTCAGTGACACAGGTGTGGTCACTTAAAACATGTCTGTGCTGAGCGACTAGGAAAAACACTGATGGGTACATTCGAGCCCAGTGAATACCATCTCTACAGTTCCAATAGTGTCTCCCGTGGGTGACAGGAAAGCCACAAATGGGCCTTTGCCCTGTGCATGTGTCCCACCTGCTGCAAGGCAGCTCTGGAAGGCCTGGTCGCATCCAGATGGGTCTTAGCCAAAGTCAGGAACATCTGAAATGGGCAGAGGACAGACATAAGCTGGCTAAGAGCCAAGGCTACCTTGAAAATTCATGACTCAGCTCCTAAGATGCAAGAGTTCGTTGGAAACTTTCCAATTTGGTGAAAATCATGGTGGGTTAAGCCATCTCCTCCAGGGCTAATTCAAAAGCCACCCTGAACCTGAAGGCCAGACAAAGTCATCACATTTCCAGGGTCATAGACACACCTTGGCTTACAGTGCTTCTGGGAACAATCTCCATCAGAGAAACATGGGTAGAAGGTGTGCGACAAGCGGGGTGTCAGTGTGGATCTCTTGTTCAAAGACCTGTCTGGAGCAAGCGGAGTCTTGATACACCATGCATTTGGTTGATTTGAATATGTTAGATGATGGAAGATAGCAGTCAGCATCCAGAGACACTCCTGAAGCAGAGCATCTTTTGGGATAGCACTTGGATGGCTATTTTGTGATAGGCCCATGAACCTTGATATAATCCAGACTGTTGTTCTGAGCATAAAGGAAAGGTAATTAAATGGTTCCCCAAATGGCTCGTGACTGAATTTTTAAAACGCTAGCCTAGAAAACTGCCAGAATAAGCCATGAAGATCCATACACATGTCTGCATTAGCAAGCAGGTAGAAAACCCCGTGGGTCAACATTTTTGGCTTTCACTACTAAAATCCCTTAACCAAAGTGACTTCCGGAAAATAAACTAAGCTCTCCTAAGAGCATGAAGTATTGAACTTTTCATATCTCAGCTTATAATATCTAATGTCACAGAGGAACTTCAAGGAGTTGTCCTCCTTCTCCCCAAGTTCCCCATATGACCAAATGCCTTTCTCTTCCTTGCTCTTGCCTGTCAATCATGTTCATGGCTGAAATTTGATTTCTCTCCCACAGTAACCTTATATGAAATACTGCCAGTGGGGTCAGGACCACTGTGAACCTTGCTTTTCAAGTTCATTAACTCTTTGCTCAAAATGGATGGTTTCAATGTCACAAAACCTGCCAGGGAGTCTAGACCATCATATTTAATCAGTGGTCTTCCAGTCATAATTATAAAGACAAGGGCAAGAAAAGAATAAAGACCTGGCGTGCACGCACTCACAAGACACACAGACCAACCCCGCAGATGGACGCCAAGTTAAAAAAAAAAAATCTATGTAGGAAAACAATTAAAGAAGATGTTAATTTTATAAAAGGTTAACAAAGAAACTATAATACATATTCACAACCCAGTTATTCACAGTGAAACTCTCATCACGACAGCGCTTAGCAGTAAGTAATCAGATACTGGTTTTGAAGTGAAGGAAAAATAGGTTCTGTTTTTTCCCTCAATACTCTCAAATCCCTGGATCTTTAAAGTGCCTCCTCTGCAAAGAGTAGCAATTTGACAGTGTGACTTTTACCCCCCTCAGTTTTTTTAGAAACCAAAATACAATGTACTTCATGCAAATTTCTCAGCAAGCAAAAATTTTAATGAAAAAAATAACAAACTGTGTTCCATTAGCCAATGAGAGGTAACAAGACTCCATAGAACAATGAGATGAACTAATTATTGGTAGGAGAGTGTTGGTCTAGCTCTCCCAAAGAAGAGTATTTATAATTAAATTCATGCTGGGACACTTCTAATTGAAAACCCATTTTAAAAGCTCAATTTCATTTTTTAGTACATGGAAATCAGATTTGTATCCCCCCCATCAATCTCCTCTCCTCTCCTTAGGCCTCCAGTTGAAGTGGAAAGGGCCTCATCGTGCAGAAAGGGGGATACGTTGTGCTTTAACATTATATTAAATTTTCTCCAGCATGAATATGGACTGAATTACAAGGTAAATTTGGAGGCCCAGATAGAGTTGACCAAAGGTGAGGGGTGCCAGTTGCACAGATTCATCTAAACTTCCTGCCTTTGCAGCAGGACTACCTTTTCCATTGTCAACAGACTCAGGTCAGTTAGGGCTGAAGATCCGAGATCAACTCAAACCAGATTAGTCCCCTGGCATACAACCTCTATGCAATGAAACAAATCCAGAGAAGAAGCCTGTGCTGCTTCACACACACATCGCTTCTATCACTTCCCTGCAATCCCCGGCATTGCCAATCCATATGCTAAAATCAGGAACTCTGCACACCTAAAGAATTAGCAGCATTCCTTGCTTGCTTGCTTGCTTGTTTTCTTGTTCATGGCAAATTCAGTGAAACAAGCACATGCAAATCAAAAATCAAGATGTACCTCTTCGGCTTCAGGCAAGTAGTTTTCTCACATCACTGATGTAGAGGATTCCCTTGGGTACCTAATTCAGTAAATACATTAAAATAAACAAAAGGGAATTAATAACTCTGAAGAACATTTCAAGGACAGTATGTTAAAGGCAGCTTAACTAGCTAGCAAAAGGACAGAATCATACTTCGTTGCATGCAGAACTCAGCCCAGGCACACTGGAGGAGGGGCTGGCATGGAAGAGAATGGTCTGGATACCGGGTTGCTTCCAGTTAACAAAGGCTCCATCAATGGGAGGCTGAACCAGCTCTAAACAAGCTGCCCTGGCAGCTTGGATCAGCTTTGAAACTGTCCACCCACCGTTTACAGGTGACTAAGAGATTCCAGATTGATAGTAAAGAGAAGTTGAATCATTCCTGATGGGCTCCTCTCAGGGACTCACCCAGTACACATCCTTCCAGAGAGCCTCTGGTCCAGCTCTGACCAGAAGATTTAGAGGACACTCTCTTCCATAACCCTCCCTGATCCTCCTTGGCTCTGGTCTGTTCTATTAGGATGGCTGACCCGTACTGCCAATGTTCTCTTAACAAACAGAAACATTTAGATACTGCCTATTTATTCATTGACTTACTTAGGAATGTCTCTATTTAAATTAGTAAGGAACATGTAGTGAACACATTGAATAGAGATATGAAAATGAGATTGCTTTAAAAAAAGATTTCTTTTGCTTCACTGTGAATAACAAAGCGCAGTAATTCAAAGTAGTTAGCTTTCTATGGTTCAAAAAAATCCTTACTGCTATTAGCTGTACTAATGTAAGTGGCAAAATAATGATCATTTACTCTACAGAGCCCAATATTTTCCAGACAGCAGTTTAATAACAAAGTAGACCTGTCATTTCTTCCCATGGTTAGTCACACTATACAAGTTCAGACTGTCAAAATATATTTAAAATCTAATTTGAAAAATTCAACATGGTTACAGCAACTCTGTGTACAATAACCGCAATAAACTCGTAAGTCAATCTAATTTTTTTCCACAAAGACATGCATTTATTTCTTTAATCCTCTACATTTTTATCTGGATTACCTTCCAATTGGTGTGAGCAAACAGACTTTGCTCACTTCTGTGGTCATGTCCACAAGGCTGTTGAAACTGAACACTTAATCTTTCTTTAGCTAAATTCTCATTCAGCATAACTCCAATGGCTTCAAATGTTCCTTGCCTGAATAGTAAGACTATAGGCAAACCCTCAGACAAACAAATGTGCACCCGTGCACCTGTCAGAGCTCTCTCAGAAACATTAAGTGCCTTTATTTGTGTATGATTTGTATTAGAAATGCCTCTTAAAGGTACAAACTTCTTCACATATTCATCTCTCACTAAATGCATTATTTCTCTACACATGCAGAGAATAGAAAAGAATCAACAAATGTACTGAAATCGAAAAACCTGGGAGTGGATCAATAAAATAAATTGTTCCCCACCTGATGTTCAAATAGTTAATGTCTAAAAACAATAAACATAAAAACTTTGTGTTTAAGAGTTCTCTTTTTCTTTAATCTTTAGAAACAACAGATTCTTTTAGAAATGCAAGCAAAGAGGGTTGAAAAGCTGAAGAGATGGTGGAGAGAATATTGTTGTAATTCCTTTGGGGAGTTGCAAACATATGTTGAGCTTCAGTAAGGAGTATTTACATGAGATCATATACTGGGGAGGCATTTTTCAATTTTAGAAAAATATTACAAAGCAATAATTGGACTAGGCTTTGCAAAATGCTCCTCCCCCTTCCTTCCTGACCATATCATTGATAGTCTGTTATTTTTGGACAAAAAGAATCAGCCTCATTAAATGTAATATTTGGCATCCTGCCTGAAATTTCATAAAGTAGATGTCCTTCGGAGATCACTGGTGTCATTTTGTTCAGATGACCTCTACCTGGAGCTCCCTGGGGAACCTGCTCAGTTATCGAGAGGGTCACTTTTGGAGATCAGCACAGGATGGGGGCTGTCTGCGCACCTGAAGAGAGGCCTGAAGCTCTTGTGGCTTCTCAGCTCTCTGTCCCTTTGCCTGGATCTATTATTGGGGATGGGTGGTGAGGACAAGGGGGTCTCACACAGGAGGGAGAGAGGAGATTCTTGAGCTGGACCACAAAAGTGTAATCTAAACCAGATGTCGGACAGCACTGAGGCTGTACCACCAGCCGCTGAGGAGTGATTTTTAAATAGCACAAGAGTGTGGACTGCTGCTTGAGGGAGACTTTCACACGGCGCAAGCCCTTCGCAGCTCTGTGAATGAACGTGTTGCAGGTGGCAGGCCTGTGTCTCCACACAGCTCCAAGTCCCGTAAGTCTGGCCCAGGGCCCTCCCCTGCCTTTCGCACCGGAAGATTGTTCTGTGATACACCTTTCAGCCTGCGCCCCTCTCATGGGCTCCAAAAGACGGAGCAGACTGATTACCACTGCCCCTTGATTATTTTAAATCCATAAAATGAAGACCACAGATTTACCTTTTAATAGCTTTCCACCTCTGCAGTGTGTTATTTAAAGGAGCCATAGATAGAAAAAATAAATGTCAAAAAGACTAGGTTTAATTTGGTTGCCCCCAGATGGAAAGACACAAACGCTATATCTTAATAGATTCATTCTCAAAATAACTACCACAGAATTTTCTTTCCCTCCACTGGTTCTATCAAGGATTTTTAAAACTGATGATGTAGAAGTGCCTTGGATGCTTATATCATTGTTTTAGTTTTCAAACATTTATCTACATATTATAATAAATGTCTTCCATAAGAGAGAGGGCGAGTGCTCTCTCCTCCCCCCCCCCACAAAGAAAAGAAAAGAAAAGAAAAAAATAAAAGATTTATTTATGAAGACGGCCTGATTCTTGCCTAACTCAACTAGCTCACAGGGCCAGGGTCGCTAGGAAAGAAAAAGGCCCCTGCACAAAAGGGATGTTTCCTGGAACGCAGTCTGCAAGCCTGTCCTCCAGAGACAGTTCTGGAGCGCTGGGATTTGTCTGAAGCTGTGTTAGGGCCGGAAGCGTGGGCAGGCCCCCCACCTGGAGTTGTTGGAGAAATCCTAATAAAGTTTACTTGCCTGGCTTTGTTTCATAATGTGCACCCAACTAGGGACCAAGGAAGCTCAAACCACAGCGAGACCTCTCTAAGGAGTTTCGAATCTGTTATCTAGATTTCCTGTTTCTTTTCTCTTTTTCCTTCTGATTTTTTCTTTAGCCAAATTCTCCCCACCCCCACCTCGGGGGTGGAGAGGATCTGGAAAATGGACGGGAGAAGTAAATATTAAACGGTAGAAGATGATCTTATTTACAGAAAGTGCTGGGCCACGGCGGGTAGGTGGGGTTCTCCAAGTGAAGGGCGGAGCCTAGGAGGGCGGAATCTGTCGCTCACTCCCTGCGCCCACCTGGCCCCGACGCACAGCCCGCGGTTTTGCTGGCCCGGAGAGCTCAGCCTAGCACGGTCCTCTGGACAGATTGAAGCCGGGTTGCAGTACGGATCTGGGGGTCCTGGGGCGCGTTGGTTGCGGCCGCCCTCGCCATCCCTGTCTCCCGCGGGCGGGGCTGCACCTTGGGCACACAGCGCAGAGACGCAGTTGCGCGTTCCTTCCCAAGCGCACGAGCTCCCAGGGCTCGCCGCGGGGCCTGAGCTCGGGGCCAGGCACAGAGGGACTTCCTGGTGGTCTGGACGGTTCCCAGCCAGGCCTGGTTGCAGCCACAGCTCACCTGCTAGCTACGCACCAGGCAGAGGATGCAGAGTGAGGCGGGGCGAGCAAGGCAAACGCCCGGGGACCCACTCAGCTCCAGCCAGGGCAGCAAGACAGGGCAGCAAGGCTTGGGGTGGCGAACTGGGCCGCCGCAGAGCAGCTGTGTAAGAGCCTGGGGCGAGAAGCAGGGTTCGTGTGGGGCTGTGAGGAAGTGGGAGCAGGCCCATCCAGCCTCAGCATCCTCCGTCGGCGGCCCTTGCCACTGTGCGCTGCCAGGCCCCTCAGCCCAGATCCTCCAGCCCTGTTACAAGCCCGGGGACAGCCTTCCAGATGCCCCTCACTCCTGCCTTTGTCTGCTGGTCAGCTCTCTGACTTAGGGGCTCCAAGCCCTCAGCTATGGTGACAACTTTCTGGCCCCAGGGCAGTGCCCTCACAAACACCCTCATGGCCTTTGGTGACTAGGCAGGGAGGAAGGAGCGCCGAAAATTATGAAGAGGACTCCGGGCTGGGACAAGGGTCAGCTGGGAAGGGGCCCTAGCTCTGGAGCGAAGGACCACTCTAGGTTTAACGTTCTGCGGGGAGCTGGGGTTCTGTCACCACTCATCAGTCACCCTGTAAACAGAGTCTGCCTGGTGGGCAGTGGGGGTCTGGAGCTCCCGTGGCTGCCCCCTGGTGACTGGGGGTCAGAAGCCAAGGTGGCCTCTGGGATTTTTTCCTCAGCCCCTGCGGCCTGCAATCCTTGCTTTCTTTCGCTCTCAGGGGTATGCCTTGGGGTTTTCCACTACCCAGGAGCCTCAGGTCTGCTTGTCTTCGGGCACATCCCCCAGAGGAGACCGGGAACCTTTTCACAGCCCCGCAGAAGTGGGCATGGCCCCAAGGAACCGGGGCTCATACTGGTTGTGAGAAGAAAATCTGCACTCTCGTTCTGAATTTTTTTAGGCCAGGGTTTCTTATACAGCAGTCATTTTGGAGATTCTGGATGGATCATGATTTCGCTCCTGTTGAGCCAGATATCGTGGCCCTTCCTGTTCCTTAATCAAAGAACCAAACACAAAACTATTGCTTGGATATTAGCTTGGAAATAGGTAAGCCTGGAAATCAGAATATGTAGGATGGAGAAATTTAGAGGTGAAATCCCCAATGTGTGTGTTGGTGGGAGGAGAGCTGAGGAGAGTGTGTGAGTGTGTGTGTGCCCACGCATGCGCCCAGTGAACACCAAGAACTATTTCCTGTCCACCCCCTTTTTCCCCAAACCCCGGCAGACACCCTGCTTTCTTCCTCCCTTCCTGAATCAATATCACTGTCTAATCATAACTGAAGATCAAGATGAATCTGTACAGAAAGGGGGAATGTGATTTTGCAACCCCAATCCTAAGTATCAGGAAAGAAAATATTACTTAACAAGAAGGAAGCAAAATAATATAAATCGGGTTGAACACGTAAAGAGGCACTCAGAAGATGATTCTGATTTGAGTAAGGAGCTCTGCCTTCCAACCACAGCCTCCCTATGGAAAAATATGTTCTGGGAGTTTGTCAAAACTGTCCAACTCTGATGCCAATTTGTACAGAGATCTGATTTCCGTGTGCTGCTGATAGGCACTGTCTCTCTCGGCCTTGTTCTATTGGGCAGATGTGGAAAACACACAAAGGGCTTTCAAATTTAAACAATAAAATGCTGTCATGATGTCATCAAACCTAGTGCAGTGACCATATAAAAATTTGCATGTCTGAGTGGTCCAAAATGCTATCGCTGTCAAATCACAGAGTGGTCTGCTTAGAAAACTTCAGATATTCACAGTTTCCTCTCAGAGCTCTCGTTTCAGGTTGGCTCCTCAAAACTTTCCCCAAATGAAACCTGTGTGTAGGATTTTAAAGAACTGGTCAGCCAGACCTGGCTTGCACCTGGCTGATGTGTATGCCAACGCTGACCACGGCTTTGCCACTGTGCAAGGGGAGTATTCTGGGGTCATTGATTGCTTCCTGGAACTCTTGCCTTTCGAGTCTGCTTTTCTCCTTTTCCTCATTTCTCACCTCTATTGATGGTTCAGGGAGTGGAGACCCAGGCTCAGCTCTCCTTGGTGCAGAGCGATTTGATTTGTTTGTTTTCTATTGTTTTGTTCTGCTCCTCTCTAAAAGGTAAATATGTTCCCAATTTGGGGTAGGACTGTGCTTCTTTATGCCCCAACAATCACGAGACAGACTGGGAGCCTGAACTTCTCTCACCCTGTCTCCTACCCCTGCTAGAGAAAAAATGCCACACAGAGCTGGGTTTGTTCAGGAGCTGGGGTGGAGCAACGCCTGCAGAGAATTCCCCTTTCTGGAGCTGTTTGATGTCTGGATTTTGAAGATTTATATCAAAAGCAAGGAAAGTAGTGTTATGGGAAGGTGGCTAGGTCTCTTGGTCTGTTTTTAAACACATGCAAGAAAAAACAAAACAGCAGGTTTGTGATGGCTCAGAACTGGACCACGTCCCCAGTGACCGCTCTGGACTGGGACATCCCGGGGGCTGAGTTGGGGTATGAGTGAAAACAGGCTGCAGTCTGCCTTTCATTTTCCTTACACTGTCCAGAAGGTACCAGCCCCAGACTCTCCATCCAGCACGGCAAAAGAGTAATCCAAAAGGGTGAAATCACAGGCAGTCCTTGCAGAGAAAGCTTTCCACATGCAGGTCCCCAAACAGAAACCAAACCGAAGGAGGGGAAAACAAAAATATAAAAAGAAAATCAAGGACGTTCCTTCTAAGCAGGGGGCTACGTTATTGTTTTAAAACAATTGAATGAACGTGGGTCCGGGTGGGAGCTGAACGAGTGTGGGCCATCCAGAGTAGGCCAGCTGCCTTCCTACCCCTCACAGAAGGTTTAGACTAGAGCTTAAGCCAAGAGTTCTCAAGTGAGTGTTTTTCTCACACAAGAGGCCAAGGGTGGAAGGTTGTCGCTCGCTTGTGTATTTTAGTCTTCTGTTCTATGTCAGTTAGTCTTTAACTACCGGTGGGCTGAAAAAGTAGAGCTACTTGTGTGGTGATCAGACTTTTAAAAATATTGATTGGTTTACGATACTGCAGGAGGATACTGCATTGGGCCAAGAGTTTGTGCACAAGGAAGTGAGGCCGCCCAAAACAAAACAACAGCAAAGACAAGGACAGCCCTGCCTCGCCCGCCTGTGCTCAGGAACTTCTGAATGTGTCACCAGCAGACTTCAGCTATTTAAACCAGGAAATGTGGGGAATGTGGCAACAGAGACAGCTGTGTGCCATGCTCCTGAGTTTGGCCACCACTTGTCCTCTGTTCACTCCCTGCTTTTAGCAGTAAAGCTGGTGGCTTGGCAAGGGGAGAACAGAAGGCTCTCGATATTGCTAGTTAAAAATGACTAGGGTAAGAGTACAGGGAGAAAATTTCAGTGTGTGAGTCTCGTGTGTTTGGTAATAAATACAGCATTTCCCATCTGAACAGTCTGGGTTGAAAGGGGGCCCCCAAGGGTTACAGCAGTGAGACAGACAGGAACTGATGTCCTCATGCCAGATTCACCTGCTGCGCAGACCCAGGACCTCTGCCTATTTGATATCAATAGATTACTGTGTGAGATACAAGGAAAAAAATTATTTCAGGGCTTTCGAGAAAGGAAACATGCCAAAAGCTGGGAAATTCAAAGGAAGTAGTTTTTGTGCAAGTCGTGGAGTAGAAAAAGGAGGGAAAGAAAACACTCAGAGGGAGCATGCTTGACTCTGTATTTTGGGTGCACAGTGTTTGCACCCACAGCTATATCTGATAAGTAAGCACACGTGACATCACATCGCAGAGACACAGTGCTGGCCAGGGCCTGCGAGCACCCAGGCTCCCCAGCTTAGCTAAAGCTTCTGCCAGTGCTGAGGGAGAAGAGTCAACCATTTCTTTTCTTAGTATAATACTCTGCCGGGGAAACACTGAACCATGAAACTTTACTGTCTAATATGTGCATGTTTATATATGCTTTTAACATGCTAGCTATTTACCGTTTGGGAAACTTAGTGTGTAAATGTCTGTATACATATTTCTGTAACTTTGGTGGATTTTTTTTAAAACTACTCCTCTAGGCTGAAAACAATCACACCTGTTCGGTTGTGCGCAGCATCAATGGAAAAGCATGGGGGACCTTTCCTATGGCTCTGTGGACAGGGCCCTCCGACAAGAGGCTCATTAATTGTCAATCAGTACAGTGGTTGTACATTTAATAGACTTTTTCTCTGACACAATAATTTTTCTTTAAAAAGGAGGCTAAATGGAAGTCAGGGGTAAGTCGTTCTCGGAAACTACAAAGAATAATAATAATAATAATAATAATAATAATAATAATAATATTGTTTAATGCATAGCTGTCACGCAAGTTTCACTTTGTGAACACACTGGTAAGCACACGTTGCTGGGGCTTCCAAAACGGGGCGCATCCCACTGGCGGCTCCGACTTGCGAGTGGGCTCAGTTCTGTAATTGGAATGAAAGGAATTTTAACACTATTTAGACAAAGGACTGAAATGCAGGGGAAAGGGGAAAAGCTAGGTTTCCTTGCATGATTTCTTTTTAAAAAATTAGAGACTCATAACCTCCGGCATGTAGGGAAGATTTAGGAATTCTTTAGAAAAGTGCATTTATTTATGTTTGCCATTCACTGTCTTTCAGAGTTTTTAATAATTATTATTTCTAAAAATGCCGTTCACTACCCAATAACCTTCACTTAA
>NDGN010476480.1:0-11192 GCA_002564285.1 Tympanoctomys barrerae
CCTCCTCCCCCTGGCGCTCCCACTCCTCCACCCCATCCTGTTTAGGTGGTCATTTCCTCACCCTCCACCTCAGTATGTGAAGACCACTTCCCAGCAGAACACTGTGCTGGAAACAGTTAACTGAACACCTAGAAAAACCATGTCAGAATCACAAAGGTCCTAGAAATCTATTTAAATTAAAATACTTTTCTTTAGTATAGTATTTAATGGAGCTTTTAAATCTTCAGATAACATCTACAACAGTATCTGATACATTATCTATTGAATTAGTTAAGGATGCATTTTTGAAAACCTCAAGAAGGACAAAATTTTGACTTTTATTTTTTGCATGTATTCTATGTAGCTATTTACTGGGTGCTGAAGAAACGAACCTACTAAATGCATGAATTCATAACACACATTTAATGAAATTCTGTCGGCGCCCCAGATGGCGGCTCTGCTGACTGTCGCGGCAGCCCTCGCGCCCTGATCTCACCCTAGCAATCTGTGCCTCCTCTCTCTTCTACAAGGTAAGAGAAGCCCACGCAAGTGCCCTTCCTGTAGTGAAGGTGGGAGCTGAGCGACGGGCTCATCTGGTCAGCAGCGGGACTCTTAAACATTGTCTAAAAACATATAAACAAACTGCTGGGAGAAAAATTTGTTTTGTGCATTTTTTAGAATGGTTTTGCAAGGGCCTATTTACAAATGAATGCTTTTGATGTAAAAATTAGGTTAATAATTTGTGTTTCCAAAAGGGAATAATAAACATATGGAAAGCATTATGTGGAAAGGCGCACTGGCTAGAAGTCAGTTAATTTGAAGGGGAAAGAAGAACGTAGTTTTGTTCTGAGAAATCTAAATATTGCTTGCTGTTTTTTGTCTCTCTGCTACCAATTAATGTGCGGCTTTTGCTGGAGGTGCTGGATCTCATTGGCTTCGTTCTGCTTTTACTGAATTAGGAAGACTCACATCATTTCAGTGGAGGAAAAGCAGCAATTGTCTGGTCTTAAGCAGATTAAATAATTTGTTAGCTGCTGTTTTCCTTAGGTATGTGGGGAGTTTGCAGGAAGTGAAACCCAATTTCTGCGTTAAAAATTGAGACAAGTACATTTGGCCTCATAAGTTTCTTCCGTTACCAAAGCGCTATACCTTTTCTCACCTCATTTTCTTGCTCTTTTGCTTCTGAGTGGTTAAAAATTTCCTGCACTTAAATCTACACTCTCAGAATAAAATATCTATATTAAAATAATATCTGGTAGCTATGGATTCTGGGCTTCCACGCAGCCATCTCGAGCCCTGCAGGGCGTATGTTTAAGTAATAAAAAGCACAATAAAACCCTGGCGCCCCAGGAGGGTCTCCTACCACAGTACTAGCGTGGGCTTCCAGGGTGGATGTGTCATGTATAACGTAGCTCACTTGTTTCCTACCACAGAGGCCAAGTTTCCACTTAGTACACGTCTCCTCGCCTTAGTAGTAACTTCCAGCTTGGAGCCCTGCAAGCTCTCTCTCCATCCGTCAGTTAAAGCAAATTACATCCACTCAGTCCACTACCAAGTTTACTGGAAGCCACTTCAAACACTCTGCTTCAAAAACGAACAGTGACCAACTGCTTCCCGAAGCCAACGGCCGACTCGCTCACAGCGAAGCTGATGTCCCTGAGATTTCCCCTCCACGGAAACATAAAGGTTTTTGTTTTCGTATCCCCCCCCCGAAACGTTTTTTCTCCTCCCCTAAAGTTAAAAGTGCTTGTTTTGTTGTGGCTGCTGCTTCTATGAGGAAAGAGATAGGGCTAATACAGGCCCGGGGACCCCTCTGGTGGGATGCGGGGAGCACAGGCGTGTCCTTGCTGTCACTTTAAACACCACATCCTGCTATCCTCAGTGAACTCCTTAATGAACATAAAGTTCCAAAACAGCTAAAGCTCCCCTAAGGCACAGCTGTCTCAAGAAAGTGGTCACGCTGCTTCTTTCCCAGGATGTCCGCTTCTTATCATGCTGTATGGCGGTGAAGGGCGAGGTCGCAGGCCGCGCGACTGCTCCACTTCCCTCTCGTCTCTGCGTGCTGACCGCTTCCCCGGCCTCCACTGTCACTCGGGACTCCTTCGCCCCGCTTATCACACTAGCTGCTGGCCTGCTTCTGTCCAGTGCCCTGCCCTCGGCCCTGGGACCGCAGCCCTCTGGATTCCTGATACGCCCGCCTGTGCGGACCGAGGTCACCCCAACGCGATCCCCATCCGCTGTCCTTCCAGCTCTGCAGAGCAGTGTGACACTGAGCCCTAGACCTACTTGGGGGCCTGGTGGGAGGTGCGAAGTGTAACGGAGGCCCTGGCTCTTCTCCGCTCACAGGCAGGCCGGGAGGCATGCGCACTCCCCTTCTCCAGCAGCGGACTTCCTCCGGTCATCCTCTGACTGAGAGAGCGGCCATCTGCGGAGTCCCAGCCTCGTGCAGGTCTCATCCCTCTTGCCTGGGCCCGGGGCTTCTCTCTGCCCACTGGGTGTCTGCCCCAGGTGCCCATGTGGCGCAGCAGCCCTGGTCTCTATGTAAGCAAGTGTATACCGCTTGCCTCAGCAGCACGTCTGAGAGCTCTGCCTTTTCCTCTGAGCGTGTCAGCCTCCCGTCAGGTTCCAGGGCCTCCTGCCAGGTGCTAGGGCCTTTCCTCATGTCCCAGGGCCTCCCGTCCCCAGCGCGTCCTGCCAGGTGCTGCTGCATCGGCTCACGACATTCTTTCTGCAGGTAAGCCCTGGTGCATGGTCCTGCCTCGTTCTTGGGTTTTATTTGCATTCAAACGTTGTCTAAGACAGGTGTGTGTTTTGAGAAATTCATTGTTTCAGGGTTTTGCCTTTGTAAGGACAGTGTGAGCGTGCTTGCCTGACCCTGTCTGGCAAAGGAGAGTCCTGCCACACTGCTGCTCAGCATGAACAAGTGAGTGGCAGGCGTGAGAGGTGCTGCTGGCAGAACAGGGCACACTGCTGGCCGATGGTTCCAGCAAGCAGAAGGAAGACAGCGCAGCACGAGGCGAGAGCCGTGTGCCTGTGTAGATCCCCGCCGAGCACACAGAGCTCCGGGGCCACGCAGAGAGGTGGACGTGCAGCGAAGTCCACACACCCAGCAAGTGCTGCGCCGGCTGCCGTGTGCCGCGCGCCGCGCACTGTTGCGTGGGCCTGACTTTCACGTGACAGGTTTGTCCACAGCAGGAACATAGAGGTACAATGGGACAGCACAGCAGGCCTGCCGTGCCAGAGGAGGGTGGCTTTCAGCCCCACGGCGATCTTGTGAGCTCACTGCAGAGCACCAGTAGCTGAAGCTTCAAGCTGCGGCAGAGGCTGCCCTTCCTCAGGCAAGCCTGCCCTTCCACGAACGCCATGCGGGGTGCCAGCGCTAATTCATGCCTGGCCATTTTCAAAAGCTACGTGGAGCCCAGAAGAGATGTAGGCCCAGATTTCGCACAGTTGCCCTTCGACCATGAGAACGTAACTATATCCGTTACGGAATGTCTGCTACAAGACTAAAATGTTGCTCCGCTTTTAAACAATGTGAGCTACATCTACACAAGGAAATAGCGGGGCTCAGGGAAGGGCCCAGGACCACGTCCGGAGCCTGCTGAGGAAAACTTCACAAGTTATAACTGCACTTCAGACTCCTGAAGAGGGACTTTTCTCTCTTTCTTTTGGAAACTAGAGTAGCTAGGGAAGGGACATTGTAAAACTAATGCTCCAAAGACCTGTGATAACATCTTCTCCTCTTGGATTCCACAGAATGTCCCTAGCTAGCCTTGAGGCCATGTGAGGCCTTATGCACGTATGTTACAAGCGCGACACAAGCTGTGTGCAGCTCAGCCTTCCCGCCTTTCCTGGCAGCGGCCATGCGATTCTGCACTGCAGGCCCTAACACTGACTCAGAGCCTCACCTGAGGGCTGCAGACTGTCTCCTTAGTCGTCAACACCTGAACTTCCAAGGACAGCAAGTGGATCTATTGTTAACTAAGTTTTAAGTTTTAAAAATCACATGAAATACTATGTATAACTATTCATTTACATAAATGTATCTATAATATTACAATTTAGTAAGTAATTCTTAACTCTCTGATAGTCTAAATTTATCATACAATAGAATATACTTATCAAAACACAAATTGTGTTTGTAACATCGAAGCAAAATTCCAGTTGTTGAAATGGGATGAAAGTGGCCAATGTGAGGAGGCACTTGACACCACATGTCTTCACTCTCCACGAGGACTGTCATGGAGCAGGACCTTAGCAGAGGCACCGTCCCACAGCTCAGCGGCACACGCCACTGCTTCCCTTCCTCAAAATTCCACTGGGTTTCAGTCTAGTAAATCCTATGGCTGAGGCCGCAGGGCTTGACCCAGAGCTCTATCAGGGCTAATGCTTTAACATTAACAAATTATAGGTTTTTATTAAGTACAATTAACACTAACAAAAGGCTTCTGTTGCCCTAAAACACGTAGAATTTGTAAATAAACTTCCTGAATTTCTGAAATGTTTAATACTATATCAACAACATTTTCATACACTGAAGTTCTCAACTTGTCTATACGCTGAATAAGGGGATGTACACACCGAACACGGACTACCTGCAGGGCCATGAGGGTGTTTGCCAGGGCTTGTCCGTACGTGTCGTGACAGTGCACCGCGAGCGCAGCGGCCGGGATTTCCTTCAGGAGCTTTCCAGCACTCGCCTCACGCTTCCGGTCGTGCCTTCAGGGCCACCTCATAGCAGCCCATGCCGTACAGTCTCTTCGCCACCTGCCACGCAAGGCACTGGCGAGATGCAGACTCAGACTCTCGTTCCTCAACACATACCTTCTAGGTGTAAAAAGCGCAACCAAATAAATCTTAGGAAAGGAAAACATGGACTCATTTTCTAGTTCTTTCCCTCATTCATCAAATCCTAATCTAAAAAATAGCTGAATGAAATCACTCACCATAAATGTTCAAGTTTACCCCAGAGTCACATCTATTTATGAGCTATCTGTCCCCTTGTGAAATGTAAGCTTTGTGTCCAATATGGGTGGCCTTGCCCCTCACCACTCTAATCAAACAGAAGCAGTATTTACTTTGGAAGTGATCCGGCCTGAGGCACCGGCTTACAGGTTGAGCAACGCCACTAGGAGCCATTGCCACTGGTAGAGTCCATCGCCTTCCTGCCCTGGTTTTCCTGGTTCATTAGTGGGTGCCTTTATGTAAGGGCCTTCCAGCCTGATGGTCAGTGAGCGTGAGGGATGCCCCAAGAGGCCTGGATTCTGTTCCTGTTTGTGCCAGCCAGGAGATACCAGATACTATTTCCATGTCTAATCCATAGAACATACACAGTGAAGCATCCTCATTCGGCATGTTTTCTAAGGTTTAATAATTTCACTTTTGTTAAAAAGAAAGATAATCAAAGCAATGTTAATGGCATACCTAGTTGTGTATTTGAAACAAGAAGGTGTAAAGGCTAGGGAGATAGCACCTGCTTTGGCAAGCATAGGAACCAGTATTGGACCCCCAGTCCGCATGCCATGCTGGCCCTGTCCCTGAGCATGCTGTTGATGACTGAGTCCAGGCATGGCGGTGCACGCCTGTAATCCCAGGGCTGGGGAGGCTGAAAACAGGAGGATCACTATGAGTCTGAGCTGCGTCGTGGGATCTTATACTAAATACATAAAATGAAAATAATAATAATAATAATAATAATAAAAGAATGTATGAAAGCTATTGCATGCCAACTCTGGCCCTCATTCGTTCACTCATTCACTTCACATGCACTTCTCTAGTGCTCCTTTTTCTCTGCCATGCATGATGCTAGTTATGGAGATACAGCATGCTGAGAAATACGCAAATATGAATTCTGAAACAAAGAAACAGGGTTCTGTGAGCAAATAGCACCTGAGATTGAGCTAGATCTGTCAAAGAGCAAGGGTCTAAGTTGGAGATGACAGTGAAGTTGCTGAGAATGAGGTGAGGCTTGAGAGGCATTGCATGAAGAATATGAAATACCAAGGTCAGTGGGCTTCAGGCAGCTGGAATGGGAAATGCAAGAGCATTCCAGGGAGGGAAAATCAAACATGAAGGTCAGTGTGGTCAGAAAGCAAAGCCCACTGGGGAGAAAATGTAAGAGGAGGCTAAAGCCTTGAAAACCGTAATCATATACTGATGAAAATAGGCTTTTCAGAAAAGACAGTAATTTCACCACAAAATACATTGGCATAGCACAAAGAGTCCATTTACAGTGGCTACAGATCGCGAATCATCTACATTCAGTTGGCGATCAGGAATAGAATACGTAGGCCAGTGGGGCGGAACAGGTGTGGAGGTACAAGGGCACGAACTTTGGGCAGAGGTGGATGCAGCTGCGTGGCCTGAAGCTTTAGGCTGCCACAGACATCCCTGGGTGTCCAGGCTACTGCCCGAGCCTTGGGGTCTCTTGCAAGGAACGCGCTAGCCAGCCTGAGGCTTGCAACCACACAGCACATCCAGCTCTGTGTGCAGGGCGCTGTGGGGATGACCTAGCTGTCAGCAGAGACATCCACAGTCGGTTCCCAGAGCCCAAATGAATGCACAGGTAGGAGTGGCTCTAGCTGAGCAGGAGTTTAGGGGGAGCCCCCATCAGAGCCTGCCCTTCCCTCAATGTGGGAGGGACACTTTTCGCTCTCCATCCATGTCCCACAGTTTGAAGCACGGCCTCATCCTCAACTTGGGTGCTCGCCGCTTCGTGCTCTGGTGTAGATCAGCATGTACTATGTGGAGGGGCACAGCCAGGACTGCGCCCAGCACCCCAGGCCAAGTACACACAAAGGCAGAGGATTGCGGGATGCCTGACGGAGAGTGAAGGCCACTCATTGCCTGACGGCCAGTAAAGAGCGGGGCCTTTCATCCTCTGCAAAGCTCAACAACTAAAACAAGACTTAGCTCTCACTTTGAAATTTTATAGGTGAAATAGAAGAGTTTGGTGCCAAAATAAAGCAATTAGTTAAAAGAACAAACTTGTCTTTGGGTGCAGTTTCCCATTCCACGGCTTTCTTTACTCTGCTCTGCAGAACCAATAAATAGTAAGAGAAACACTTTTCAAATTAATGTGCATTACTTTAGCATTAACCAAAAGGGTTGGAGACGTATCTTACTTCTGTCACTTTTTATGGAGCAATGCTTCCTTCATATGGACAGCCCAGGGCACAAGACACATACCTAAATTTAAAAGAGAGCTATATAAATATGTATCTCGTAGACAAATCACTCTTACTTTCCATTTTATGAAAATGAAGAAATAAAATGCATCAAGAAAATGTTCTTGTTGTAATTATTCCATATTATTTTATCGCAGACAAAACAAAAACAGCTTAGGTACATTTTGAATCAGTTTACATTTTTGTTTTTCTAATGACTACAACTTGATGACATGCTATTTGGTGGCAAATGGAGACAAAGTGAAAGGTACTTTTCCTTGTGAGGTTGTTTATACCATGGAAACATGCCAACATTCATTCAGTTTTATTTAAATAACTCTATACATTCAACTATTAAATGTAAAAGTCTTCAGGATTACCCATAGAACCAGGTAAAGTGCTGGTTCGTTTTTTCTATTTCCATCCAGATGCTTCACCTCATTTAGGCAGTCATTAATCACCCAGAGCTCCTAGAACTGAGCGTAGCTTCAGAGGCACCCCATTTCCCTCTCACGAGTTTGCTTAAATCATTCTAAATGGAAGAGTGTCTGAGGCATTTAAAAGGTTCCAAATAAAGATAGTTGAGGCTTCTTCAGCAGCTCATGCCCATAAAAAAGTCGAACCTTTTCTGCAGACAATGATCCCTTTCCATTTTAAACTGTTAAGCTTTAGGACAAGCCTGTTTTAGCTATTTTCAGCTCATCATCAATCCTATTTCATTAAACTTTGCTTAAGGTTTTTACAATGCCAGTATTGAAGTAATGCATCTGGAGGTCGGAGCAAATCAGCCACATGAGAAAGGAGGGGCAGTGGGAAGGAGGCTGGAGCCTGCATTCTTGGAGCCCTTATAGAAAGTGTTTTGCATAACAAGGGCCCTTGGATGTCAGCCACGAAGGAGCCTGCACCTTGAATGGTCTCAAAACCATTCGCTCAGAATCCATGGACACCTTCTGCCCAGGACAGAAGGCAGGAAGTGCTCAGGGTGCAGTCTGACCTGGTGGACTTGACTGATCCACAAAGCCCTGCAGGCTTTGGGTAACTGCACTGAGCTAAGGCTACAGGGGTCCTTTTGCAGGAAAGAGACATTGCCTATACTTCATAAAGCTTAGGAAACTTCCTTTTAAAGCTAAGCTATGTAGAGCTGGCCAGCCAATGAAAGCTGACGAAGCACGTAGAACTTCCTAACATCAAAAGCCTTGCACTGAAGAAATTGCTCACTAATGTGTGGGGGGCAATCTCTTTTGGAAACTTAGAAGAAGACAGAGTTTCTAAATTATTATAGTTGACAACAGAGGAAGATATGGATAAAATGAGCACTCTAGATTCATGAAGGGCCTGGGAAAATTGGGCTCTCAGCTCCTTTTCAATATGAGTATTAATCTTTATAAGCAAGATATGACTGATGTACAATATGATAACCTACAATGTTTTTCTAAAAGAAAATGTATTATCTATAGCAGCTTAATCATTAATCTGCATTTGCTCCCTGTTTTCATCACAGTCTTTTCCATTTTACTTTTTCTGGAAACTTGAGAAGTGCAACAGACACAGCTCAGGGGCCCGCTCTCGCATTTTATGACCCCTTAAACAACAGTGGCGCGGTTTCATTGGGCTCGTAGGGCGAACAGGAAAGCAGCTCACTGAGTCTTCTTCAGGTGAGACGCTCAGACAGTAGCCATTAGCCAGGCTCGAATCATGCTCAAGCAGCCGCCTTACTGGACGGTTGCTCGGTTTACACTTTGCCATGGAGAGCCGCTCACCTTTGGTTTTATATTTTGCTCCATGAGAGTTTACACGTGGAGCTATGGCCTCCAGCAACGACTTCTGTCTTACATTGACATCCACAAAGAGAAAGAGTTTCCTTCCCGCTCATGTAAATTCATTGTAGAGAAGCTGACATTTACTTTAGACAAAACCTAATAAATCCTAAATCTCTTAAAGGGTATGGTAGAGTGCTACTTCACACCTTAAGACACTATAGTTTAAAAAAATTCTGACAAACCAACTGTTATCTCTTTCAGTATTTACCCTTTCAGAAAAGAAGAGAAAATAATTGACCACAGGCTTGTATTTTTCTTTGTTGTCCTAACTTTTTAAATTGAGACAAATAATACAAAAACCTAGGTTTTTAAAAATATATGACAAATGAGCTACATCTTGAAAAGCAAAGTGCAATATACTCTTATTTCACTGCTCACACGCACAGGAACAGAGCGGTCAGCAGCCCCTGCTTCGCCTTCATTGATGTGGCCTGGGACCTTCACAGACTATGTGTGAGACATTCTGGAGGTTCTAAGCTTCTATAACAACATGCACATTTGTATATAATAGGGATGTTTTGGGGAACAATTGAGCAACAGCCATCATAATGCTAAGGAAAAATTAGTCCATATAAAAGTTATTATTTTTGTAAAAATTTAAAGGGCTTTAGTGAACATTTATAAGATGTGCACTGCATTGCGACTTTAAATCTGGCAGCGGATGACTTGGATGTCCTGGATGATGCTTGTGCCCCGGGCACGGCTGGACCTGAAGACTCGCCACAGCGTCAGGGCTACGGTGCTTCCCCAAGTGGTACTGAGTGCTCAGGACGCGTGACGGTAAGTGCCGATCTCCACATTGCACAGAACAGTGCAATCTCACGCAACTCCACAAAAATGTGGGCGAGGATGAAGTCACTGTAGTTTCAAGTGCATGAATAGCTGACGAGCTCACACACTACGCTGTTGCATTTCTTAAAATGGGTACTATTCCGAGAAATCCTGACAAAATCTGCATGAAAATCATATTTGTGTGTAGCAGAATCCTACAATATGTTTCAATGATTTGATTGGTTGCAAGTCGATTCTATCCAATTGTGATTTTGTGGCTTTCATGTCAAAGCCTGAAAAATAAACATTTCTTTAATGATGGAGTAATATTAATTGTCAAACTGAGTTTGAAGTGAATTTTAAATTTTTATTTGCTCAACTTTATATATTCTTTTTTATAAGAGAAAGTTAATGAGTTAACTTTATATAATTTATATTTTCATCTCTCTTACCACGTTAGAAAAACCACACAAATGTTCTGTTTTCTTTCAAGTTTTCTTGTCGTCTTACTTTACTAAAGTTGATTTTACCTTTTAAACACATTATGAAATAAAATTAGCTTTTCATATTTTTCATTTTGCTTTAAAATATAAGAGAATGAAAACAAATTATATTTGAATTTAGAAATTTAAGAGCATATCTCCATTTTTGATTGTGATTATGTGTATTTTGTCTTAAAAATAAACACCTTTTATTTTGTGCTTACAAAAATATGTATTCTCAGCTTTTAAATGTCTTTTGAAACTCCTCATGACACTTACCTATCTTAATTAAAAAAGTAGTTTCGTGCTCCTCTTGGAGCCCTACTATGGGGAAAGGGTCCAGGAGTTTAAAGAGGAAAGACGGCGGTATCGCCACTCGCTCTGGCACAGCCCAGCTCTGCTGTCCATGCGATCCGACTCTGCTTCAGGGCTTTCTAATGTTTTCACTCAAAGCTGATGTGTCTTTCAATTAACTACCATTCCTCCCACTACCAACGTGGCCCACCTCAGCCACAGGCGGTGCTAGGGAGACCTAAATCACTCTCAGCACTCAGCTTTCTTTTGCAGATTCTACATACTCAAAGTAAGGGATATGTCCATCCTACCTACACATTAACAAAATAATATTCAGTCAGCTGATGTGCCCCTTTCTTCATTAACCAGGAGCACAAGCCAAAGCCCCCGTCCTGGCACCTGCTGAGGTCGCAGTTGGTCCAAGAAGCGGGCCTGAGCCAGGCAGGATTTCCATCTTCTCCCTCCACCTGTCTCTCTCGCTTCAGTTTGCTCCCTCTCTAGAATGTCTTTTAGTAGTCTGTGTGGGATTGGCTTTGTCATCATGCAATTCTTTAGTTGTTCTTTTTTCACGGAAATATTTCACTTCTTCATTATACTTGAAAGAGAGTTTTGCAGGCTATATCAGTCTGGGTTGGAATTTGTTTTCTTACAAGACTTGAAGTACTTTGCTCCATGCTCTT
>NDGN010477021.1:0-11554 GCA_002564285.1 Tympanoctomys barrerae
AGTTGGCTCCTCTTTCCCCTTCTGGGACCTCCGCTGTGCCTGGAGTTGGTTCTTTTGGCTCCTTCTGGGACCTCCGCCATTCCTCATGTAGACTCTGCATGAGCTTTCAGCTGCTTCCTGTTTCTTTTCTTTCCCCAGCTCAGTCTTAATCCTCAGAGCCACCAAACTGTCTCATTTAAGTTAAATATACCATTTATTGGTTTCCTCACTTAAGTCCTGTTACTAGTTTTTTATTGGATGTGAGGAAAACCCTGACTTCCTTGCCTTGCCTAGGAGCCCCACAGGTTCCAGACCCTGCTGCCTCTGCCACCTCATCTGCACCTCTTGCTCCAGATGCTCTTCCCCCTTGTGCTTGCTGAGGTCCTAATGGGCATGTGCTTGCCATTGCTACTCAGCACTCGATTTAAGCATCTCTTATTCAGACGTCCACTGTAAAATATCAATCCCTAGTCCATTCTCTATCACTGTGTTTATTTTCTTCATAGTCTTGACCATAACTGGAATTATTTCTGTACTCACTTGCCTGCCCATTCCTATTCCTCTAGGAATCACAAGTATCTTGTTTTGCTTGGCAGCTATCTCTGATGGCTGGAACAATGCCTGGCACTTGACATACCTTTACTGAGTGAGTAATCAAGGCTGGAGCAGTGGGGTGAGGCTTAATTATGGAGTGCTTGGGCGCTGTGCCACAGAGCCTGGGCTTCATTTGATAATCAAGGGTATAAGGCATTGCAAATCTTTGAGGACTAACACAGAGCTAAACTGAGAACATTAGCCTTGTAGAATGGATGGTAAATTAGGGAGAGGAAAGTCTAGATAGAAGAGGTAAGTTGGGAAACCAAATTTCATGTGCTAGACCACCTGAGTCTGTCTTTAGCTTCCTGCATAAAAGAGGAGCATTTGGATATTCCTTTAAAGACATGAGCACAATGCCATTGGAGCACTGGCCATTTCACTGTCCTTGTTTACTTCCCACTCATCCTCCGTCCTTCTGGGCACTGTACCACAGGACTGCGAGTGCATGAAGGTGGGGCCTCTCCTCTGTCTTGGTCACCTGTTCCTTTTAGAGCCCAGTATGGTGGAAGGCACACAGCAAGCGCTTAATGCATGTTTGTGGAATAAACAGATATGGGAAGTAAATCCTTTTAAGTGTTCTCAAAAGGCCTTTATCCAGAGTCATTTCAGACTGGCCCCTAGGCAGAAGCCTTTTGGTCACAGAACCCAAGAAACGGAGCCTTTAATGAACTCTGAGACAGAGGGAGAGGAAGAAGAATGATGAGGGGGAGATGCAATTCTTTATTTTGATCTCTTCTCCAGACTTTTAACCTATTATTATGCAGATTTTTAATTCAATTAATTAATTATTATTATTATTTTTGGTGGAACTGGGGATTAAACTCAGGCCCTTACTCTTGCCAGGGAAACGCTTATTCCACTGAGCCATCTCCCCAGCCTTTATACAGATTTTTTAAAGTCATAAATGCAAAAGTGATGTGTAGATCATTTCTATGATTCATACCAAACAGGTATCTGCAGCTGTAATTTAGTGTGGTTTAGTTTGGGGAATGAGAAATCCTGTTTTCACTTCATCTGTTGTTGCTAAACTCTGAAGATTGCCAATTGGCTCTTGACCCCACTGGAAGCTTTGGTAAATTCCTAAAATTTGTGGTCCTTGAAAGAAACTAACAAACAGCCCTATTTTTTCTTTTCTTGCAGTTTTGTATTTCTATTATGGTCTGCTTTATGTTATGGCTATTTATTGCTGTGGGTATTCTCTTCAGCTCTTTGCATACTCTGCAAGCAGAGACTAGGCTTATCTCTCAGCATGGGGCCAGAAGGAGCTTAGTGCATGTTGGTTGTACAGAACTTGTTATGTCTGTGCATTACAACACAGAGAAGGGGGCATTTGACTTCTTTTTCTTAGTATTTCTGGGCACCAAATGTTAACATCATGTTTTCCATCCTGTTTGAGCTGAAAATATTGCACATTGCCTTTAGGAATTAATCTGTCTGTCTGTCTGTCTGTCTGTCTGTCTGTCTGTCTAAGATCCAGCTATATTTCCTGGCACTCCCTCAGGAGCCAGGCAGTATGTGTGGGGTGACCGTTGGCCTTTTAAAGACCTCCTTTGGTCTCTACTATGGTACAAACATAGCTTGCCTCCTCTGAAACTCATGTTGGAACTTGCTTGCTATTGTAGCAATATTGGGATTTGGGGTCCAAAGAGTACAGTAAGAGAGTGTTGCGGAGGAGCTGAATAAGTTCTATAGTAAAGTAGTGAGGCCACTGTGTTATAATTGTGCATTGAGGCCACTTCATCTCTTCCTTTTCGTGGGCACATGTTCGCCCTCTGCTTTCTGCCACAAATAGAAGCAGCACAAAGCCCTCATGGGCACCATGTTCTTGGACTGTCCAGCCTTCAGAACTATACCCAAATAGAACTTCTTTCCTTTGTAAACTATCTCTCCTCATATATTTTGTAATAGCAATAAGCAATGTCTTTCTGAGACTTTTACATCATTTTGTAGTTTCAGGGAGGTGGGACAGGAAGGTTTTCATACATCCATGTTGGTGAATATTTCTAAAAAGATTTCCTAGGGCAGAACTATGTTTGGAATAGAGGGAACAATCTGAAATCAAAATGACCTTCCCTTAAAGAGAGAGTATTGCATAGACTATGTCTGGTCTTCGGCTGACCTTGAGTTATACAGATATATTTAACCCTTGCCTCAGTAGTCAGAACCCAGAGGGGAGGCTGGTTCTGGAGCTACGAGGGCCTTGGAGATCCCCATAGGACTTTCAGCCACACCACTGGCAGTCTCTTCCAACAGGTGTGTTCCTCTGGACTTAGGCCTAGTCATTAGCCTTCCCTGCTTCTGCTAAATCAGGAGGAAGGCAGAAAACTGCAAATGGAGAACACATTTTGCAAACGCAGCTTGGCAGGGCTCATGGATGTGCAGGCAGGTGCTGGTGGCCAAAGTTTCTTCTGGCCGTCTGACTGTGATCAGGAACGCAAGATCAAGGTGCTATCCCCAGACACGCATCCAGGCTGTTTTATTCCCTGAGTCTTCAGCTCCGTTTTGGGATTTGATTCAAAATGTACATTTCATAAAGCTAATTAAAAAATCATAGTGTTGGTGTTATGGATGGAGCCCAGGGGAGGAGATGGCTGGAGTCCAGGAAATGCTTCAGAGTGATGCAGGGACAGACAGTGCACTCAGAGTCGCAGCGGTGGCCCCCACTGTTCACAGCAATGCCCAGGAGCTAGCCCCAAGCCAGTGTCTTCAAATGATGCCTCAGGTGGGAGGCTTCAGACAGCAGTCCACAGGGTGGCTGATCGTTAATTCACATCTAGAGAAAGTCGTGATACTGGATATAATTGCCACAGAACAAGGTTATTATAAAAAGTGGCACCTTTAACATAGTAACAAATTTCTGAGCCTCTCAAGATACATCGCTATAAACATTTTAAAGTAAACTGGCCATGTTAATGGTGGAGAAAATGATTGCTGTCAGACGAATTAAATCAATGGTAGAGATGGAATAGAAATTTCTTCATGGTGGGATGGGTAGGCACAAGGTGTGCAAGCCATGCTAGGTTACGGTTTCATGCTTTCTGCACTGTTTTCTCGCCCAGGTCACAGAAGAGGAGGACTTTTGTCATGACACTTCCTGTACAGAGGTGAAAACTGTCCATCTTCTCCTTATTGCTAAAAGCACTTCTTTTAGTGCAGTAAAGTAGGTTTCCCCTGTTGGGCCAGGACCGAGCAGGGACAGCTCTGTGTGGGACAGTGTAGAATGGCTAGCCCACTCTGGGCTGCATTTTCCTGGAAGAGGTCAGAGAGCCCTTTGGGCAGAGCATAAGTCAATCCAGGATCTTGAGCAGCCATGTGGCTGTCATACTGGTTGTGGGTTTGGGTGACAGGTAGCCTTGTGTGGGTCTCAGTCCAGAGCTCACTACTGGTGGGACCTGGGTGATATTTAATGTCTTTATGCCTCATGGAACATAATGTTCTTAGATGAAATGGAGAAAATAAAAGTGTTTACTTCATAGGCTTTTTCTGTAAAAGAATGAATTACGGAGCAACTGTCTCCCAGCTATCAAGGGGCACTTGTTTTAATTAATAAAGTGTTAATGAAACATGACCACATCCACTCATTTCATACACCCTATGTCTGGTTTCATGCTACACGGGAAGAGTTGAGTAGTGTGACAGGCATCCTGTCTCCCACAGAGCCTGAAGTATTGATCCTCTGGCCTTTTATAGACAAGAGTTTGCTAGCTCTTTCTAGAGGCATACATAAAACCAGGAGGAACAAGGCCACTAAAACAGTGAGAAGGGATTTTCAGTGACTTATAAGCCATCATGTACAGAGATAGCGGTAGGTATGGGAAAGTGGGCTTTGACTCACAACCTGAAATTTTCCTAAACTCTTTATGGTAAGAGAGCAGTGTGGTTGTGTTTTTGCACTGTGACACCTGTCCTGTCCATGGAGTGGGGTGCCTGTCTGCTAGACAGCAGTCTTCCAGCACTTCCCAGCCCGGTCCCTTTCCCCCAAGGATATTAACTGCTCTAAGCCTTCCTTTTTGTCCTTAAGCTTTCTACCCACCCATCCCTGACAATGGAGTAGTTGTGTGCTGGGATTTTCCTAATCAGGAGCATAGGGAAGGAGTCCCCAGAGCAGGGATAGAAGACGGTGGTTTTGTAATGCAGGCCCTTTTGATTAGTGTGTTCCCAAGTGCCTTCATGCTGAGGGTGGTCTGCAGTTTCTTAAAAAGTTAGTGTGCTTCCTGCTGATCTTGGATCTGAGCTCACTCAGGGGAGTTATTAGAAAGTGCTTTGAGTCTGCAGGCGCTGTGAGCAGCACAGATTTTTGTGGCATAATTGGAGGGATTCATATATACACCTGCTTGAGCAGATACATCCTGCTTTCTGTGAGGGGCTGAAGCCCGAGAGGTGGCACTTGATGTGTGTCAGGTGTCACTATGAAGAGTCTTTGGGAAGTAGCCTGTGTTTTAGTGGGAACCTGTTACCTGGGAGAGCAAGCACATTTTGTGCATTGGAGTCTCAGGATCAAAAACTGACAGGCCACTTAGGGCCATGGAAATCATGCACCCTTCCTATTCATGATACAAAAATAGAGCCCAGAAATGAGTCGAGACTTTTCCAAAGTCATACAGCAAGTGAGAGACCAATATTCAACGTCAGGGCCATGGAAGTAGAGGGTCTGCTTCAGTGGCACTTGTAGACTTCTTGAGTGCCTTGAAGTTGTTGTTGTTTTTTAAAAATTTTTTTGGGAGATACCAGGAATTGAACTCAGGTCCTTGTGTTTGCCAGACAAGTGCTTGTGCCATTGAACTATATCTTTGGCTACCTTGAAGTTTTTGTTAGGCAACTTTGAGTGGTTTTTCACATTACAAGAAGCCAAATAGAAGCTACATCTATATTTCACATTTTAAGGCCAAATCTGTTAAAAATGTCAAATTTTGTTATTTTGGCTAAAATTTATTAACTTAGTGTGCTAACAGTGGCTAATCAGAAAAATCTGTCAATCAGAGCTTTCTAGTTGTATGCATATATGAATATATATAAATCTACCAATCAGAGTTTGTTGTTTAATGTAGTGTATTTATACATAAGCTGGAAGACTAATTCTATTGATGCTTAATTGAACTGCTTTGATTAAAAATCTCCAAAGTGTGGTGTCCATACGGAAATGCCTAAAGAGTAGGATTCCTGGCATTAAAATAATTGGGAGCCACTCATTCAGTTCAGGTAGGATGGCTCTGCTTGATGCCTGTTTTATAAGTAAAGTTTTATTTGAACACAGATACATTCACTGTGTTGTCTATGACTGCTTTTTTTGCTATGATAGTAGAATTGGGAAGTTGTGACAGAGCTTACAGTCTAGTCTTTGCTCTCTAGCTTAATACTAAAATTTCCATTTCTTCTCTAGTCTCTCACCCTTGTTGCACTATCCCAGCAGGCAAGAGGACCTGTCCCAGGTCCCCTGGCTGGAGCTGAGAGTCAGAACTCAGGATGCCACTCTGTCTCCTCTTGGCTTTCCCACCCTGAGCCATGTGACCCTGCACACATCGCCCACTATTCTGATTCTTTTGCCATGGTCCATTGCATCAAGAGGAAATGGGTCCAACAAGGGCTAAGTGAGAGAGCAAAGGGAATGGGAGACTTTTGGGGTAAGAAGGGCTCATGGTGATGAACTTGGACAGAGCCCAGAACAAGAGGGAATTCTTTATTGGAAGTGGCCAGCTTTTCCACTTGACCCTTTCATTTTTGGCAACAGTAGGTTAGGTCACCTGTTGTAGTACTGGCTTTCCCAGAGCACCATGATATGCCAGGCTTTGGCTGGGTCTTTACAGGTTTATGTCATCAATCCTAGGGACAAACACATGGGGGTGTGGGTGATTTTATTCCTAAAGATGCTGAGAATGAGGCATTGAAACTAGGACACATAGCCATGCCACGAAGCTGGAGCCTACTTGAGTAGTGGCTTGCATCTGTGTAGACAAACACTAGAGCAGGCCTCATCTACATTGCTCATTTTATATTATTATTATTACTTCAGTTCTGATGCTGGGTCTGCCCTTGTGGGCAAAAGTACTTTTCTTTTCTTCTTGGGAGAGCAGAATTTATACTCATGTAGGCCATAATTCTATTCCCTGTGTCTCAGTACAGAGACCCTTTCCATGCCTTCTTATGGGGTGAGGATGCTTATCTTAGATACCCAGAGGAAGAAGCACATGGAACATTATCAGTGGCACCGACACCTGGTTCAGAGCCCCTCCTCCATATCCCTCACCCTTTTACCCAACTGCATAAAGGCATAGAAAATATAAGATTAAATTCTACAGAAGAAACTTCTATAACTGATTATGAGCTATAGCTTGATAATAAGAAGCAATGTGATTAGAAATGAAATTATTTATTTATCTTTTTTTTTTTTTTTGTATTTTAGGGAAGGGTCCACAGGGTGTTCAGGGTCTCTCTACTAGCTTAGACTTGCAGTGATCCACCTGTTGCAGACCCCCCAAGAGCTGGGATTACAGGCATGCGCCACCACGCCCAGTCTCATTTCCTGTCTCAGCGTGCCCCCGGGGGTGGGGCTCGCATGGCAGGCCTGGGTGTTGAACTCCTGGCCCCTGCGCCTGTTTGAAGGTGCTTTAATCTGCTGAGCTATTTGGCTGGCCCTGAAATTTTCTGTTTAGAATAAGAATATATGATTAAAAAATCTTTTTTTCAGGACAAATTATTATAGATTTTCTGGCAGTTGTAACAAAGAAAAGAAAGAAAGAAGAGATAAGAATGTACAGAGACGATCTATTTCCCTATAATGGTTATCTAGTCCATAACTCTGGGACAATAACAAAACTGGGAAACTGACACTGATACAATCCTCAGAGCTTGTTCAAATTGCACTACTTCTACATGCACCCATTTGTGTGTGTGTGTTTATGGCTGTGTAGTTCTACACAGCCCATCTCATGTGTGCCTCTGTGTAACCACAGCGCGATGAAAACATGGGTTTTTTCCATTACCAGAAGGCTCCCTCGAGCTGTCCTTTATAGTCAGAGCCAATCTCTCTCCAAGCCCTCATCATAACTCCTGGCATCTGTTTTCCAGCTCTGTGATATTGTCATTTTAAGAACGCTATGCAAATGCAATTATATAGTATTTAACCTTTTGAAATTGACTTTTTTTTCACTTGGCACAATGCCCTTGAGATGCATCCAAGCTGTTGTATGTATCAACAGTTCATTCTCTTTTATTGCTACTAGTATTCCATGGTGTGGATCATTGTTTAATTATGCACCTGTTTTAGGACATTTTCCAGTTTCTAGAACTACTAAAGCTTCTGTGAACATTAATGTACAGAGAACTGTGTGCATGCAAGTGTTTTTCTCTCTGGTATAAATGTACAGGTGTGCTACAGTATGTCACATGGTAAGAACATGTTCCCTTTTTATGTGAAATTGTTGCACCATTTTCCAGAGTGGCTGTACAATTTTACATTGAATGCATACATTTGTGAATGAGACCAAGTTGCTTTACCTCCATAAGTGTCTAGTGTTATCACTCTTTTTTCCTTTAGCATTTTGGATGGATGGATCCCTATACATAATTTGCATTTCTCTATGGGGTAATAATTTTTGAATGCAGTTTCATGTGCTTATTTGATTCTTCAGTGAAATGTCTGTTCATGCATTTTCATAGTCTATAATTGGATTTTCCTTGTGTAAATCATTAGACTTTGAGAATTTTATTTACAGGTTTTCATAGGAGAGCCTCACTGAATATGCTGTTTGCAAATATTTCCTCCCAGTCCTTTAGTTTTTGTCATTGTCTTTTCAGTTTCTCTTGAGAGTAACATCTTTTATTTTAACAAGACTTAATTGATTACGTTTTCATTTTATGAATTGTGCTTTTGGTAGATCAAATGAGTGATCTTTCAAAAGAGGGTGGGGGCTGCTGGGACTAGTGTTACGGGGTCAACTTGTAAGTTTACAGTTAAGCAGGCTTTCCATTCTCCTTCCATGAAGAGAGGTTGGATGCCTTGTTTTAGCATCAGGTCATCAGGGGACTTGCAGGATGAGCCCTTGACATGCCATTAGTGCCCCAGGAAGGAGGCAGAGACAGGTGTCAGCGATGTGGGTACAGAATAAAAGCCTCAAGAGGCAGCGCGATCTCTGGGAATTAATGAACTGCTCTCCTCCAGCCTATTCAAATAGTGCAGCTCATTTTGTGTGAGATAAATTGCAGGACCTTGTCACCTGGCTCCCAGAGGAGGACACTTCCATGATTCATGGTGCTTGCCCTCCGGGAGCCTGACATGGGTGAGGGGGGCCTGCCTGGCTGATGGATGACTTGTGGCCCTGCTGGATGACCTCACTGCAGGCTGCTTCTCAGGAGCAGGGAAGAGCAGGGATTCAAATGAAGCCACTGTCCCAGGACAGGCCTGAATCAGGCTGCTGGCTGCAGGGATGGGTCCTTGGCAACCACTATAAGGGTAAATTCAACACCTCTGTTCAGCATTGTGTGGGGGCTATGGGCACCCCATCATTGAGCTGGTGTTCAGTCTCAATGCACTTGGCATTTGTCACTGTTGGGGGCAGCTCTGTTGGTTGACTCTGTGGCATGAATGCTGAGAGTGTGTATTTGTGGGGGCCTGTATTACAAACAATAAGGGAATTCTGAGTGAGAGAAATAACAGGGTTTGCTAGAAACAGAGTCTAGACCATAATCTTGTGGGGTGTAGGGTGCATGGGGAGGCACATGTATCTACTGTGAGCTATGGAGGTTAATGGGAATTAACCAGGACGCAACTTCTCATACCCTTTTTTAACCTATTCACTGCAGTTAGTTTTTTTGTCACTCGATAAAAACTCAGGCATCTCCCCTGAATTTTTTGGTCATTCTTAGAAATATAAAATTAAACAACTAAATCACAAACACAGCTCACCTTAAGAGCATAGGATATCTACTTCTGAAAACTAACCAGTAAGCCAAATGCAACTCACAATTAAAAATTCTCCTACCTTCTCCAGGACCAGCTAAGTGCAGGGGGGAGGAAAAATGGCCACTCAATTTCTCCTGTGTTCCCTCTTTCACGAGTGGTTCTTTCTGATTGGACCTGAAAAGGCAGATGGAGAGGCAAGGTAAGCAAATGCTACTGAGGGAGCGTCAGGGGAAGCTGGGTTCAAGGTCTCCCCACTTGACAGATATTAAAAATAAAACACTCTCTCTCTCTCTCTCTCTCTCTCTCTCTCTCTCTCTCTCCTCCCTCCCTCTCTGTCTCTCTCCCACTCCCCCTCCCTTCCTCTTTCCTTCCCTCCCTTCCTTCCCCTTCTCCTTGCCCCCATTCCTCTTTCTCTCCATTGCTAGAGCTCTCTCATTAGCTGCTTCCTTCCTGCAGCCAAAGCAGCACCATACCGGACTTGAACTTTCCCCTCTGCCCTTGGGAGTTTCACAATAGCATCAGCTACCATCTTCATAACATAGTGGCTCTCAGGGAGGGTGGTTGTGTTTCCCAGGAGACATTTAGTAACATCTGGAGACATTTTGGTTGTCACAACTGGGAAATGCTACTGGCCTCTACTAGGGGACCAGAGATAACTACCAGAGATAACTACCAAATATCCTACCAAGTACTTGTCTCAGTTACCTTTCTCTCATTGCTGCGACAAAATACCCAACACCCCAAATTAAGAAAGGAAAGGTTTATTTAGCTCACAGTTAGTGGAGGTTTCACTCCCTATTTCAGTCCATAGGTGGCCTTCTCTGAGGCAGAGTAGTTAATTGCAAAGGGCAGCAGTTCATGGTGGCAGAAAACAGCAAAGCAGAGAGAGGAGACACAGCTGGGGCTTCTTGCAAGCCTCTCTCCCTTCCTTCCATGTTGACATGTTCCAGAGCTCCTCGGAGGAAGTGACATCCTACCTTTCACAATGACTTCTGACCAGAGCTCCTTCAAAGAAGTGTGGCGCGAACCATCCTTTCTCAGTCCTATATACATATATAATCTCCTGTAAATGCTGAGTCACTCTAGGGTGGGCCCTTCCCGCCCTAGGGAGGGGCCTCCCATGCCCCAGGCCGGAGAATTTCTGGCCAGTTTTGGTTAAGCTTTTTACTTCTCAAGCTGACACAATGTATCAACCACTAAAGCACTAAAGCACAAACAAGAGTCTCACAACTAAGAATTCTCTACTTTAAATTGTCAGTAATGCCAAAGTTGACCAAGACAGCTTCAGAATAATATTAAAAACCCTCTGATATATCTTTGGTCCTATGGGCTTTCAGTGGAATTACTACCCCATACCCTTCAGATGACCTCTTAACCCCTATTGTCTGTAGCTCTCAAACTGCGGCTTACCCAGAAGTCCTGCTGCAACCCCCCCCCCTTTTTTTTGTTTCAGGGTAGAACTCTCTTCAGAAAAATGATGCATAAATCTGTTCTTTTCCTCTAATTTCATCCTCTTGATATAAATTATGGCTTTAGGAATGACCTAATTATTGGAAAATTTATCAGCTATTTTTTTCCACAATAATTTTGTGTAATGCAAGTACAAAATCTCTACGACATTTGGTGCATCTGTTTATTGCTTGTGTTCATGGGGTGAATGGCTTGGATGCTACTGGTTTGAGCATGGTCACGTGTTTGGGAGTCATCTGGTCTTTTTTTTTTTGAAAATAAAAATATTCAATACACAAACACAGTAAAATAAAAATATATTGAAAACATTACACACTGCAAATACCAAAAATGTATAGAGCTGTTGGCTTAGTGGTGCTTATAAAAACTACACAGGAAAATGTCTCTGTCTTCATTTAGTAAGTGGGCCACTGCTCTAAGTTACTTTCTTTTTCTTTTTTTGTTTTGGCGGAGCTGGGGATTGAACTCAGCCCCTTGCACTTGCTAGGGAAGCGCTTTTTCTGCTGATCCATTTCCCCAGTCCCTTCAAAGTTATTTTCAATTGCCTTTTCTTTCCCATCTTAGGAAGCCTCATTTTCAACTGGCCATTCTTTTTTTTTTTTTTTTTTT
>NDGN010478019.1:0-13540 GCA_002564285.1 Tympanoctomys barrerae
AAAAAAAAAAAAAAAAATTGTATGTGCACCAATTCCCTAAAACAAATGTAGGTATCACGGATTGCAAGCATACACCAGTACTTAATAAAATGAGAAAGGAGGTTCTCAGTGTTATATTGCAGCTGCTATAGCAATTTACTGTTAATTTCTTTGTTCACAGCACAGGATTAGTTCCACAAAAACATCAGGTACTTCTGATTGCCTATTGTACTTAACACATCCAGCACTGATTCCAATACATAGTAGGAGTGAAGAAAGTATCTTCTGAAGAGCTGGCAGGGTAATTCCCTGGCAGAGTGATAAAAGGAAGGAAAAAAGAAATGGAGAACGTGAAAATATAAGAACACTGAGAGAACCAACTGATTCTCTGCAGAGTTAGGAAAGCAAAGCCCTAACAGGTTTTGCAAAACAGGGTCATTCTGACATAGTTTCACCAACAATTTAAAGTTCTGGGCATAACTAGCCATGAACTAGATGCTATTGGGCACAAGGTGGATTTAAAAATGGTTGGTCACAATTCCTGTCCATCATGACCTTAACAACTTGTGTGGGCAAGACTGACTTACATAAATGGTGGAAAACAGCAGAAACACAATAGAGTTCCACTGAATGCAAAAGTTACAGAGCATATGACTAAAACAATACATTACACAAAAGCCAGAAAGGGACAATAGAAGGTACCTCAGGGAAGCAAGAGCTACAGTTTGCCTTGGAGAACCATCACAGAAGCACTCGCCATGGGTCTGGGAATGTGGGAAGAGCCTAACCTCAATTAACAACCCTTTGACACAGATCACAGTTACTACCCCACTTTACCAATTAAGCAAGATCATACAGCTGAGTAGTGGAAGAGCAGGGAAAAAAAATCCAGACAATTCTGCCTCAAAGAAAGATACCCAGCAACATTTGTGAAATGAAAATCCCTAGTTTTTATTCCCCCCAAATTGATTGTGAATGTATTTTAATTCAATAGGTGCAGAAGCTCATAATTTCAGATTGAAATGGAACTTTTATGTAAGAATTCCACTAATGCAAGTGGCAATTACCCTCCAAATACAAGCATGGTCAACTATTTGAATCTTATCCCTACAGACATGGAGACTAAAGAAAAGATCACTGTACTGGTCATACTTGCTTACTTCATGTGCTTTACCTTCAACGCTTACTGAATGTCTACAAAATGAAAGCAAGATAAGAAAAGCATAATAAATATACTTTACTGCTTTCTTTAAAGCTGTCCAAGGATCAGCAATTCACGATGCTCACAGAGTCACCCCAACCTATAACAAGAATATTCTGCTACTTCTACAAAGGTCCTCCAGAAGAGGTCAGAGGGGGAGCTACTGCTCTGTGATGACAGGCTTTCACTTGGCATTTTCACTATTACTCCCAGGGAAGCCACAAAGAAGAGAAAGTAAATACATTTTACATCTAGTAAAAATGGCAATTAGAGGCCAGTGCAGCTAAGTATTTTTTTAAAGTATCTGATCTTTGCCATTCATCTCAATCTGAAAAGAATTTCAGGTGCAAATATAACCATACTAGCTTTATGCAGAATATGATGAGCCTCATGAATAAATTATTAGAGAGAACAGAAGAGGTATAAGGGCATTAAACAAAATTATTTAATAAAGTAATAATCTTGTCAGAAAGCATACTTGCTATTCGTAACAATCAAGACAATAACAGGGAGTGTTGGTAAGGTTAAAACACGAACCCTTAGTAGCATCTCAGTAACTCTCTGTACTTGACATTTAAGGAGACACTGTTTTGCATTATCATGTACTTTTTATGGAGAAATGTACCACTTAGATTTGTAAATCGAAGAAGACTGACATTGTAAAAACTTAAATCACTTTCTACATTTATTACCCTACTTGTGTCATCTACTGTGGTCATTTACAAATTGCTTTAACAAATAAGAACTTCTGTCAATTACTCAATTCTGACTATATTGAGACCCAAGATTGCCATCTAGTGAATTTCATTATAACATTTTATTTACTGGTCAGTAGCCAACTTTGATTTTCTGTCTTAAATAGGAAATTTGATTAATATATATCATATCAACATCATCAATATTAAGTTTCCTAAATACCTGTTACTACTTTTATACAACAAAAAATGTCTATAGCTTTTAGGTACTTTTCATGCTGCTGAGACAAAACAGGACATCTAAAGTTAAAAGAGGAAAGGTTTGTTCAGCTCACAGTTTGTAGAGGTTTCAGTTCATAGCTGGCTGGCTCCAAGGCACTGTGGCGTGGCGGAGGGACAGTGCAGGGAAGAGACGGTCTATGGCAGGCAGAAGGCAGCGAAGCACCAAAGTAGTGAAGAAGCAAGGCAGGAAGCACGCAGCAACCCTCTTTCTGTCCCTTACATCCTCTTTCTATCCATACCCTTAGAGCAGCTAGCACACAAGCCCAGGGTGGAGCAACCTATACCTAGCACTGCACCAGCACTATGAATCAATCCCAGCATCACATCCTTGATCCCAGATTCACACTCTAGATCCAGTTACCTCCAAAAACTCCACCTATGACCTCATCAGCCTTTGGGGGTATGGTTAGATACAAGCCAAAACAAGTCCTGAAGAACATACTCAATTAAAATAGGGCAATACTAAAGAGACAGGTTTAAGGGTTTAGTAAGGGCAAGATACTGTTTCTTCTTTAATTTTTAAAATAACACCATATTGTAATTCTTATTCCCATTTTATGTAAGAGAAAACAGGATCTGAAACCTAGGCCTGCTGAGTATCATCAAGAGAGCCTCAGCCAGCTTCATCGATGTCACACAAATATATGGAGACCAATACTGTGTCAAATACTGTTCTCAGGAGTAGAGATAGAGCAGCCAAGTATGGAGAGAGCAGGCCTAGGGGGTGGGTGTGCATTCTAGGGGGGATGAAGACACAACTAAAACTGTCCATAATAGAACACCATATAGTGATAACGTTTTCAGATGGAACAGGGTAAGGAGAAAGCATGGGAGGGAGGCTGGAAGTTTTATGTGAGAAGAGACTCTGTGTCCTTGAAATCAGTCATGGTTCCAAAATAAGAGAAAGTCAGTTATAGGGTGAAGTGGTCATGTGACTACCCAAAGAACTTTGGGTGTGTCTACCAGGTGAGATTCTTAACTGACTTATGATCTACTACAATCAAATTCCCTGTGAACTACTGAGATAGCTTGCTATGGTTTTGATCTAAAATGTCCTCCTAAAGGGTCATGCTTTCAGACATGGGCTCTGGGAAGATGACTGGATCCTGGGGAAGTACACTCATCAGGAGACTGAGGCACTCCCAAGTTCTTGGCTGCATATGCTGGAGCAGGTGGGTCCCTGAGGCGTGACCTGGAAGGATGTACTCTAGCGCCTGGCTCCTCCTCTCTGGCTGTTGCCCTTCCTTCCCTGCTTCCTGACTTTCATGCACTGAACAGCTTTCTTCCGCCACACATTCTGCTTCGGAGACCGTCAGCCATGGCCTGAGGCGTCTTGATCCTGGAGCCACAATAAACTTCTTAAAATTTAGGCATCAGGCATTTTGTCCCAGTGATGTTTTGAAAAGTGACCAAGACACAGCTTCATGGCTCAAATGCCATATACCCAAGGTTGAAGTTATGTAGCACAAAACTTGTGGAGTGCTCTGATGTATAGTAAATGCCTAGTATGGATCATACTATAATATGTACTTACACATTTTCTAAGAGGGTAGATCATATGCTAAATTTTCACATCTAATAGTAGTAGTAATAATAAATAAAGGAGGAAACCCAGGAGTATTATGTTTATGGCATAGACTTGGGTGATGGCTTACCCCTAAGTTCATGAAGTTGTAACATTAAATATGTATAGGTTTTTATGTCATCAGACATACTCCAATAAACAAATAGCCCTGTCTCTTTATAGAATAGAACAAAAACATCAGCTGATATTTCCTCACAAAAACCAACATCTAAAGTATTCTAGCTCCATCTTACTTTTCTACAGCTGCTGCAGTGTTACGGTTAGGGTAAGCACTCTCAGGAGCAGAAGACGGTCAAACATAAACAATCAGTTTTTATCTCTGGAGTGCTAGTTGCGAACTCCAAACAGTCACTTTTGATTCTTCCTACCCTCTTATGGCGGACCACTGGGGTGATTCTCCTTGAAAGAAGAGCAATTATCTCCATTTTGGCTGAGCTGGACCCTATTTTCATGTACTGACATGTACAGAGCTTGATAAGATTTTCCTTATCCCTTCAATTGGCCTCAAGCAATGCATATGGGTCCAGCTGGTCCAGCTGAGATGCTGAAGTATAGTCTTTAAAGATGGCAGGTGTGCTTCCCCACACCCCCCTCCATTGTTCCCTTGTGTGAGCTAAGACACGATGCTATCAGCTGAGGTGAAGCCTCAAGATAAAGGCTACAACTTCCTGGGACTTAAAAAATTACACATTAGAGCTAAAGGACCAATCCTACAACATCAGATACTGTCTCAGTTGTGTTATGCAAACTACTCTTTCTTCATATCCTTCTCTTTGCATACTGCAGAAGTGATTCTGGGCCTCCTATCCAGCCCCGCTCACGGCAGTTTCCTACTTCCCAACATTCTCAGTCTCTCATCTTGAAGCCACACCTTTCTGGGTTTGGCCTTGTGTCGAGGCTTTTGTTCCAGATATCCATCATCACAGCTGAACTTAGGAGTCCTTCGCTCCCTATGATTATAAATATGACTTAGTGTCTTTATTCTCATTGTGGATTGCACTGGGTGTAGTAGACTGGAATTAACTTGAGTCCAATAACTTATCCATGAAATTACAAATAGCACTTCCCAGAATGAGATGAGGACTAGGAAGGGCTCCCTATATTCTCTTTGATTTCATTTAAAAAATACTTACAGACTCGCGCATGCTCTGGGCTTTGGTAATACAGGGAGGAGCCCAGATAACACCACCTAGCCCCACAGCACTTTCATTCTTACAGATCTACTCTGTGATGCTCAGGGTGACCCAGACCTCATTCCTTGGAATCTGTTCCTGTTAGTCTACACTTTTTCACCATAACTAAGTGTAGACCTAAGCCCTGATTTCCTTCTGGGACTCTTCCTCTTCAATGTATCCTTTCCCCAGCAGATTTTGATGTTACATTGGTTAATCCACACATGGGATCAGCAGTCAAGAGATGGAGTGTCTCTCCCTGTCCAAGGGCTGGAATCACTGGTGTCAAAGATATCCATAAATAGACCAGGCGGCCTGCTTTGGAAAGACCCTGATCCTCTGGACTTACTCTTCTTCTTTCAACACACCAGCTGTCTGGGGTCAGACAGTACTTTAAAGCACTGCCTACCAATGAGCAATGATTTCTAAAAAACACTCATTTCTCCTGCAAGTGGCAAAAGTGGCAGGCAGAAGGAAGAAGAAAAAATTAAGTAGACTGAGTATATGGTTACAAAAGACAGAGAGAAAAGGGAATCAGAATAGAGTTTAACTTTGTTCATTTTACAGTTTCCAAATTCAAAGTTTTCAATGAAGGTTTTTTCTTTCTTCCTTATCCTTTTTTGCTTTTTGACTCTATTCTGGGTTATGATCCTTGTTCTATAGAGCATAGTATGCATGTGTGTGTACATATGGTGTGTATACATAAATGAGTATTTGATACATACAGACTGTAATCAGACATTGTATCTTAAGTTAATCTTAACAAAGACAATAGGTTTTTCTTTTTGGCACAGGGTCTCACTATGAATTCAGATTCATAGTGATCCTTTTGTCTCAGCCTCCCCAGTGCTGGGACTACAGGCATGCACCACCACATCCGATTTCAGGGCCAGCATGGTATGCCTGAGATTCCAGGGCTGGCATAGCATGCAATATGGGGGGTTGAGCTCAAGACCTCACACTATCTCCCCAGCACCCAGGTAACTGGTTTCTGATGTCAGTTTCCTCCAGGGAGCTAATATTGTATTAGTCTGGATCTGGACAGAAAGCAGAAGACACACAGTGGTAAAGGTGGAGTATGTAATGAAGGGGCCATGAGCCAAGGAAGGCAGACAATCCCTAGAAGAAGCAAGAACTTTATTTTTTCTGAGATCTCTAAAACAGAATGTAGCCTTGCTGATGCTTTTGTTTTAGCTCACATCAGATAACTGGTACATGGAACCAAGAGATAATACATCTTTGTCATTTTAAGCCACAGAATTTGGGGCAAATTCTTAAAGTGATAGCAGAAAACTGACAAAGTAATATTGAAAAAATACAGGAAGATTTAACAGAACCAAGAAGGGGAACTAAACCACCTCTGTGCCTACAACAGTAGAAGGTACAGACTATATCTTAGCCTCAAGCACAAAGAAGATAAGTGTGAGGAAACAAGAGGTATTTTCTGCTATCTGTGCCACTGTCACAGGTAGCAGAACACAGCCCTCATGAGATCAACCTGACAGAGACAACCTGGGGAACTAGAACTCCAGCCTCACTTTACTCTTGCCTTTTGGTCTCCTGCTGTTTCCCAACTGGCAAGCAGAGAGAAGACCGTTTGTTTGGCCTGGTTTTGTTACTACGTAAATTTAGGAAAGAGGGTGCAGGTGAATCTCCATCCAGGAGTTCAAGAAACAAAAAAAGAAAATACCAGCGCCAGTGCACACAAAACATCATACATGAGGGGGTGGGCTTTCCCACGCTGGGTGGAGGATTCCCATGGCTTTAGGTTCTATTTTTTTACAGTTCTCAGGACTGAACCAAGCAAGCTTTGGGCTTCACTCCCAGGTCTTTCACTTTTGTGTTCTGAGACAGGGTCTTGCTAAGTTACTTAGAGTGGGCTTACACCTTTCACCCTCAAGTACTACCTACGGAGAATTTTGTTTTGGTGGTAGTGGTAATGAGGACGGAACTCAGGGCAAGTGTTCTACACCTATCCCTATTCCTAATCCTTAGAGGTGTTTGTTTGTTTGTTTGTTTGTTTTTAATCATTGCTTCCCAGCTATTTGATTCCACTGTGCAGCATATGAGACCTGAGGGCCAATATTATCTGAGAAATACATCCAGCCAAAAGACCACGGCTTTAAGAAGCAAGTGTAGGGAAAGGCGCCTTGAGCCTGAAGAATAAGCACAGTGCAACGATCAGAAAAAGCTGGAAAACCATCCAGATGATAAACAGTGTGCACTGAAATACCAGTACCTGATCATAGCAGGTGACAGCAGTGCAGGCTCCTGCTCTCAGACTGAGGAAGTGGAAGTTTTTCAACACGAGGAACACATCTGGATGCTCCATGGGGCCTATGGAGGACTGAAAGGACTGCAGTTTCAGTATCATTTTATTCTAGTTTCCTGAATTACCTGAAGGGGGTGTTACTGGTCCTCCTTTGGGGAAGAATGAAAATGGGGGACGAAAAGTACTTGCTCACAATCAAAGAGAACTGGAATCTGACCCCAGGCCTTCCTACTCCAGTTCCACTTCCCTACCTCTCCGAACGTGGTGCAGTATGGCCCCACCTCACAGCTCATTGCTTCTAAGACCAGCCCACCAAACACACCATGGTCTCCCTGCAGTGCCATCTGATTAATTTCACCAATGGCCTAAATTTAATGCAATTCCATTGCTGTCCTGCAACACTACACATGCACTGTCAAGTTCAGCAGTACAGACGCGCAGTTACAAAGAATGTGTGCTTCCTGCCTTTAAAGCACATGCCACAAGGAAGTCTGGCATCAAAAATCAGCACAGAAATGTTTAAAAATCAGGAAGACTACCAAATATAGGTTGACTTTAGCAGAAGGAATTTTCAAATGCTAGCAACTGCAGCCTCTAATCTTCTAAGTTCCCCCAAACTGAACAAGATACATGCGTCTCTTCCCTTTTAAGATCTCTAGAGAAACCACCTTGACAAATTTCCTTCAGTGATCTGTTGCGGTGCTTTCAAACCCTTCCTATCAGGATGTTTTTGTCTTTATACTGACTGGAAATTACAATCTTGTTCACGTGATGTATGTATAATGCCTTTAATTTTCACATTAAAAATTAATTTAAAACATTTTTAGCATACAATACCCTTCTGTTCAAAGTACAGTTGTAGTATGGCTGTTTGGTTGTGTTTACAAGGTTTTTTTCTTCTTTTCATTTAATACACTGAAAGGAACTAACATGATGTAATTGTCCAAAAAGAACAACACAAATTATGTGTTGTTATTAGACTACAGAGGTCCTGGTCAACAGAGGAGGGGAGTGGGTATGGATCCCCCCTCAAAAAAAAGCAGCTCTGTTCTTCAGAAGCACCTCAGAAAATTGAACTACAGGGGAGGAATGTTGCTCTCACACATCGCCTCTTGACATGCCCTCTGCCTTCTGGCATAGGGAGTTTATTGAGTAAGCGTGTTAGTGTTTATTATGTGGGCACTGTAAATATCAGTACTGTTCTATTTAATAGTATCAACAGATACTGTTGATGTAGCAAATCATTGTTGTTTGTTAACATTTTGCATGTATTCTGATATGGGAGTCAGGTCACTTTCCTATTTAAGATGCTATCAACTTTGCTCAGTGCCAACTAGAACAGAACCCATTGATTGAGATTTGGTTGTGATATTCTGGGCAATCAGTTTATAATTGTGGATCATGTCCATCATTTTCCTAGACCTTAAAGCAGCCACTAGCAAAAATTGAAAGTAAAAGCCATGAAATGCTATTTATGTTGAAGGATGGTTTCATTTTCAACATATTCATCCCTAGAGGACAAATAAACAAAGCAAAGCATCACAAGAAGAAAATCAAGACTTGTGTTCAAGGATCGTAATAAGCAAACCTGACTATGCCAGTGGGGATTCAGTTCAAGGAGGAGTAACAAAATAAATTGGAAGTTCCTTTCTCTTCTTTCTTCCCATTCTCCCTATTTGACTCGTTCTCATAACTCAGAGTCCCATCTGCTCCATAATGTCCAAAGGTCACTGCACATTGCAGCCAGGATGCTTAAATCTGATGCCACCTCTACATTTCCAGGGGGAGGAAGAAAAGGGAATGGGGCAGTAGTGGGTAAACCCCAGGTCTCTCCCTGAGGAGGTCCCAAAAACACATTCATTTGCATTCTCTTAGCCAGAACTCAGTCATGTGGCTACACATAGCTCCAAGTTTGTGAAAGAAATGCAGCCTTTACTTAGACAGCCATGCCCCACTGAAGTGCTCAGATTAAAAAGTGGCAGAAATAATACCGGTAAAAACATGGCAGGCACTCACTAGCACACTCATTCACAATTCTAGAGTGACAATGCCCCAGTTTAAATATCAAAGCCCTTCTAGGGGCACAGGACTCAACCTAGCATCAATGGCTGTCCCTTTCTTTCCCTGTCCTCCAGAAGGAAAGGACTATCTTGCTCACCACTATATTCTTTGTTATCTAGCAGTGGTTTTTCTTTTTTGTTGTTGTTGTTGTTGTTTTGCTTTTTAGATAAAATTGCTTTACATTAAAATGTATGTATCTTAAGAATGCAATTCCTGGATTTTACTTTCAGTCACGTAATGAATAGCTCAACAGAACATTTTCACCCCTTCCCTAAGAAGGAGTGCCTTTATGCTCTGAGTCAACCCAACTTCTTAGGAGCAAATTTTTTGACTCATCATCACAGAGTAGCTTTGCTTCTTTTTTGTACTTTCTATAAAAAGACTTGCAAACTCTATGCTGAGTCTGGTTTCATTTACTCAGCGCAGTGTGGATTTAATCATGTTGCTGTGTAGATGCATAATCTGTTCTCTGTTAATGCTGTAGAGAATTCCTTTGTATAATAATGTATCACAATTTGTTAATGCACTCCTTTGTTGACAGACATCAGAGTTATTTACATTTCTGAAGTATTATGAAGAATGTTGTAGAGAACATCCATGAATACTCATGGTGTGTTTTCATCTCCTTTGTAAATGCCAAAGGGTAGAATTGCTGAGTCCCTGGGAAAAAGTATTTTTTACTTTATATTTACTGTATGTTTAAGTTTGAGGAACTGCCAACAGTTTTCCAAACATAGTTATCATTTTACATTCCCACACAATGGATGAAAATTCTTGTTCCACATCCTCTCTGATATTTGGTGTTGCCATTTTTAAAGCCATTTGAGTGAGTAGCAGATAGAATTGTGGGAGTAGTGGTTTTGCTTTGTTTGGTGAATATTGTGCCAGGTCTCATGCATGCTAGGCAAGCACTCTAACACTGAGCTACATCCCTAGCTCTTCTTATTTTATTACTAGGCAGGTTGTTTCTAAATTCCCCAGGCTGGCACTGAACTTGCTATCTCAGCTAGTGGGGATTGTAGGTGTGTTCCACCACACCCAGCTATTTCTGTCTGCATCTGCACTTCAAATGTTCACCATATATTTATGGGCCTAGTGGCCACTGCCATCCCACCCTCTAACCTGTGGGCTCTAACAAACTCTCTCCTCACACATTTTTTAATTTTTCCAAATTAAAAAAATTGGGCTGTTTGTCTTTCTTAGTGGTTTGTATGATCTAGATCCCCTCTCTTTCTCTTTTCTCTCTTCTCTTCTCCCTCTCTCCCTCCCCCCTTCTCCTTCCCTCTCTCATCTGAATACAAGTCACGTATCAGATATACACATTACCCTTATTCTTCTTAGCCTATATAATGCAACACAGTGTTTAACAATAAGAATTAATAAATATACTTTATATTAGGTTGGAAAAGGTAGAAGCTACTTGACTTGGCAGTGGTGGTGAGATTCCTTCCACTGAATAAGCCTTGACTCACTTCCTCTGCACATTGATGTCTGTCTGTCTGTCTACCCACCCCCGACATCTCTACTCAGTAATCATTTTTGTATACCTCTGGCTACTTTGGTCATGATTTTACAACAGGCACAGTGTGTCTGTAAATTATTTGAGAAGAGAAATATGTACTCACTCCTTAACTTACAAAACTGTATGTGTACATGATGGTGGACAAAAAGAGGGCTAACCCGTTCTGGGAGTTCTTCAGCGCTTCGTATGTTCAAAATATAGTGGATAAGCCATTTATTTATGAACAGCAAAAGTCTAAACTATATATGAGATCCAATATACTGCACTTCAATTATAAAAATTGGTTTATTTAGCTAAAACAAGTTCTTACAAAAAATATTTTCCTATACATATAAAAAATCTGAAGAAGGATATATATCCAGCCTTACTATATAATAAAATTTGAGCCCAGGTTAGCTTAAAATAATACACAAAACCGCAATTTGGTAGAGGAGACATCTGAGCTTACCCAGCATTAAACAACAGCTTACAATGAGGGAAAGAAAAACATTAAAACAAAAACCACAGGTAACCAGCTGGAGGGCCTAATACCAGTAATACTTCTGCTAGAAGTAAGTGCAGCTAAGGTTGTACTGGCCTGGAATATTTATGCTGACATCAAATAGTTCAGAAAAATATTTATTTTAATCTGAAAATTAAGAACATGTGCTGGGCAGCTGACCAAGTGAGTAACTCTGAGGCCATCTGAGCCTCCCTCTCCTTCACCCACTTCTGCAGCTGACTGACAAATGCTGTCTGCACTATGTTTCTCTCACACTGATTCTATCTCTCTGCTCCTAGAGATCCTCCCTTTTTTCAGAGCTCTTTCCAGCAAAGGCAGCCAAGTGTCCTTTTCTCTATTCTCTTCTAGCTTCTGCTTATTTCCTATGATTCTGTTAAACCAAGTCTGGGTCCTTCTAAATCAAAGCCCTTCATTGCTTCTGCTTCCTTTCTAGAGCAACAGGTCCCTGAAAACACCTGCAGCCTGGTCCTTGGACCTGTGAATGTGATCCTTAGCAAAGCAAAAGGGACTTTGCAAAGGTGGTTAAGGTCAAAGGACAGTCACAGGGGTCTTTATGAGACAGACAGGAGGCTTTGCTCCTAGTAACAGCAGAAGGGACCGGAAGCAGAGGAATCTATCTGTCTTTTGGGAGCCTGGAGAGACCAAGAAACAGACTCTGCCTTAGAAGAAGCCATCAGCTCATTAGTTTTAGCCCATAAGACACATTTTGGATTTCTGACCTCCAAAATTATAAGATAATATATTTGTGCTAAGTCTCTGTTTCTATAGTAACTTGATGCGGAAACAATAGGAGAGTAATACAGCAGCTTCACTTGCTTATATTTTACAGAAAAAAAAAATGTTTAAGAGCATTTCCTAAAGTACATGGCACAGGCGCCTCACACAGCAGTCTTCACTGAGCACAGGCTGTAGTGCCCTTCCTTGCAGAAGACACAGAAGAATGCAAGGCCAAAGTGGGCAATATGCATCAAACTGGAGAGAATTGCATGTGTCAACTGGGGACACCAAATTATCACAGGATATATGTGACTATAACACTAGCACAGCCTTGGATCTTGGGCATTAAGCACCTGGCCTTTATAACTCCAAATTCCAACGCTTTGGGAAAAGTATGGCACTGAGATATTTATCTTCTCTCTCAGTCTAAAAAACAAATTCCAGATATACTGACTCTGTTAAGAACTTCCATTTTATTCCAATGCACCTGGGTATACTTTTACATGATCACTGCAGCAGCCAAAAAAATTCTCTCTAGAATGACCAGCTAACTAATGAATTTTGACATCAATGGGTAAGTAATTAACTTTCAAAGATGTGTAGATACTTCAGGACATTCACCTAATCTCTACTTCTTTCACTTACAGTTAAGACAATGGAGACCTGGCTCTGGCTCAGTGGGAGATCTCCAAAGCTACTGACTGTACTTTCTTCTCACAGTCTCAGTCTCATCTGTAAAGTGTTAGGTATGAGCCACTGAATGCTACTACTGATGATGAGCTCAGGGTAATTTTGTTTTTTTTATTAATAGAAATTTTATTTCTATACTCAACCGCACAAAGACAACAACCCTAGACAGTTTTATAGATAAATTACACCAAAGCAATACAATTCTTTACTTAATTTTCATTTTTCATAGTACATGTTGCCAGCGCAAAATGATCATTCATTGTGGGGAGTTGGTACATGTACACATCTTAATTCTTTTTAAGAAGAATTCTTCCTCTTCCTTTTTTCTCCCATCCCTCCACCTCTTGGTTCCCTTCCCATGTGCAAAAGATCTGCCTGTTTGCTACTATCTATCTTTTGTTTTGCTCATTGATTTTTTTTGGAGGGGTGCAGAACCGGAGATTGAACTCAGACCCTTGCATTTGCCAGACAAGTGTTTACTCTACTGAACCATCTCCCTGGCCTCTTGCTCTTTGATTTATTTACACCTTGACATTCTGTTTTAGAGAAATCATGCAATATTTAACTTTTGTCCGATTTGTTTCACTTAATAGTATGGTCTCAAGATGGATTCACTTTCCTTCCAAAGATTGGAATTCATCCTTCTTTGTAGTAAGCACAGGGTCCTAAGTTTTATCCCTGGTACCACAAAAAATAAAAATAAATAAATAAATAAAGATAGATAGATAGTATAGAAACAATCATAGAGAAATCTCACATACACAGCTTCAGTCATCAAGCTACTAGGTTTTTTTCTTTCTCTATAATTTTATTGATAAACAAATAGCAATGAGACAGTTTCAAATCAAATTGGTAGGACAGT
>NDGN010478024.1:0-13383 GCA_002564285.1 Tympanoctomys barrerae
ACAGATTTCAAATTCATGAAATAAATAGTCTTGATCCTCTGTTTTGGATCTCATGCCCATTCCGACCGCTGGATCAACAAGCATAGCCAGATGATCAGGATTCCAAGATATAAATCTGGCCACTAGTGGCCTGCCAGCGGGGGCGTCCTGAGGCGTCCGGCCACGACGTGGAAGCCAAGCTGGAGTGCCGCTGCAGGAGGCGAATGCTGTAGGAATGCACAGGTTAAAGAGACGCTCACAGGCTTTTAATTTTATACAGGGACAGCACACATATTCATATATATCATGACCTCAGAAGAGGAAATAGCCCCATTGTCAGACAGAAGAACAAAAGGAAGCTATTATGTTGAATTTCTTTGTTTCCATACGTTACATGTTTGGTAATGTTAGCAATTTCAATCATCCATGTCCCTGTGTCTGCCTTGGACCCAGAATTTGATTCAAAACAACTGTATGTGATGGACAGGGTTATCACCTTTGATTACAGATGAGTTACTAAAGCTCAAGATAAATCCCTTGCCCAAGGTTAGATAGCAATAAATGGCAGGTGAATTTTAAACAAAAAATAATCATCATTGCCTAGGCATCGATGTCTTACATGAGTCAATTATGTTTAAGTAAAAATTTTAAAGTGTTACAATCAATACTAACTGGGGATCAGATCAAAGAGCCACCTCAAGTCATATTATCCAATAGCCCACACCAGGCCTTGAGTGGAAACCTGCAGGGCTGTCCCCAGACCTTTGGGATCTTGTTGACAGTCTTGCTGGAGGGCTTGCTCACGCAAGCAGCGGTCCAAAATGTGAAGAGAACAATGGTTGCAACAGAGGAATTGTCTGAAGGCACTAGTAATAACATGAATTACATTACTCTCCTGCTCCAAAACTGCTCAGAGGCACACCCAGCATCCCCACAGGCAGCCTTCCACTGTTTCTTGCTGTGAGAGCCTGTTCATACATTAAATTAAGTTTTAGCCACAGAAACATGTATATACTACGTATTGAAGTCTTGATATCTGAGTTGGTGCTACTGAGAGATAATGGAACCCTGAAGAGGTATGACCTCGTGGGAGGTTTTAGGTCATGGAATGATACAGTCAGACCTCAGCCTCTTCCTCTCTTTTGTTCTCTTGTTGCCACAGAGTGCACAACTTCTTCCACCTTATGTTCTGTCTTAACCACTTTCTTGTCACTGTGACACAATACTTGAAACCTGCAGCTTAAAAAAGGAGGCATTTATTTTGGCTCACAGTGTGTAGAGGTTTCAGTCCATTGTCTTCTGGCTCCAAGGCAGTAACATGACAAAGACTACAGTGGGGCAGAAACTGCTCATAGCATGGTGACTGGGAAGCAGAGAGAGTCAAGGGAAGATCTGAGGAGAGAGAGAAACCCCCTTCAGGGCCTCAGTGATACACCTCTTTCAACCAGACCCTACCTTCTAATAACACACGAGCTATGAGCCCTGATGATCCAATGACTTTCTAAAAGCCCTGCCTATGAGTTTATGAAGATATTTAACACATCAAGACATAAAAACTGCAATGTTCCACCCCTGACCCCTAAAAGACTCATGGATATCCCTTTATGCAAAATGTGTTTAATCCATCTGTAAGAGTTGTCACAGTTCTAACAGTTCTGGCATTGCTGAAAAGTAAGTCCAGAGCTTCCTCTGAGACTTAAGGCAAATTCTGGGGGCCTTGTAAAAATCAAAAAGAAGGTCAAACACTTCAATGCATAAGTAAACATTTCATTTCAAAAGGAAGATGAAGGGACTAGAAAGAAATTGAGCCAAAGCAAGATCGAGACCCAGCTGAGTAAACATTAAATCCTATAGTTCTATGTCTAGCACCCAGAACAAGATACGATGAGATTCAAACTTCAAATAGCTTCTGTCACTATGTCTCTTCAGCACCATTTGCTAAAGCCCTGTGGCTTCTCCATTAGGCTAACTTTGTTCACAGTGTGTAGCTTTCCTTAGCAAACATTTTACATTCCTGGCATCTTCAACTTCCTGGGTCTCCAGTCCACTTTTGGCTTTACATTCAGAGTTTCACACCTGCCCTCGTAGGGGCAAATTGCCTAGCCTCCCAGGCCTTCTTGAAATCTGAATTGAACCCTCTATGACTCCAAACTCTTGCATTCTGCATACACATAAGACTAGCACCATATGGATGACATCATGGTCTGATACCAGCTAGAACAGTACTGGTCCTTTTGCATCTTGCAGGTGGTTACAAAGGATTCTGGGTGCCTGGATGGCTCCTGAATCCCAGATATTCTGGGTGACTCTTCTCCAACAGACTGTCCTGGGGCTCTTCTTTTGAAGCAAAGTCTTTCACTTTTGTGGGCCAGGAGGCAGGGTCTTGCTTTTTTCTGACATGCCCTTAAGCCATTTTTCTTATTATTCTAATCCAAAGTGCATTTATTTATTTATTTTTGTATTTAGTACAGGGTCTACGGGATCTCACTACATAGATTGGACTTGCAGTGATTTTCCTGTTTTCATCCTCCCAAGCACTGGGATCACAGGCACATGCCACCATGTCCAGTCTCAATTGCCATCTCAGCGCACCCCAGGGGGTGGGGCTGGCACGGCATGATAGGGATCCAACCCTGGCCATTGTGCTCTGCTTAAGCAGGTACTTTAGTCCACTGAACTATCTGGCCAGCCCTAAAAGTGCTTCTTTTGAAAGCTAATCTTTTCAGTAACCAAGTTTCGTCGGTTCCAGTTTTGCAGGCCCCAGTATTATAACAGCTTCCTTTCTGGGCAAACTCAAAACTTTTATAATCAGGCAGTTTTCTCTTGAGTCTCAATGTAGAGGTGGCTAAAAGCTGTACTACTACTCATGCCACAGCCTAAATGTTGGGCTGCTGTGAAATTTCCTGCACCAGAAGATGTACTTCACCACCCTTGATCTCAGTCTCCCACGAAGTCTCAGTGCATGAGCAAAATGTATCCAAGAGCATAACACTTGTGGTCTGGAGCCCAGGTGCCAGTGGAGACTTTGTTTCCAACTGCTCCAGCGCCTGCTTCTTACCATTTTTATCTGCATTCTGGTCTTTTTAGCTCTGGCCAGAATCTACCACCAAGCTAAGCTTACAGCATTTCAGGGCTTCTCCAGCCAGCATCTCTAACCCTTTCCAACTCCTCCCTTAACCACTTCCAAAGGCTTCTGAACCACACGGCCAAGTAGTAACACAGTACCGACCTCAGTTCTATTGTGCCAAATCTGTTCTGTCATGCTCTCCTCCCTCAGACCCAATACACTACACCTACCTGCAATCTAAAGGAGGAGAAGTTCACAGTGTTCTGACTTACACTTGGTGGAGGCCTCAACCCGTATCTGGCTGGCTCCAAGGCAGAAGGGCATGGCACAAAGGTACAGTGGAGAAGTTGCTCATGGCATGGTGACAGGCAGTCAGAGAGAGTCAAGGAAGGAATTGAGGAGAGAGACAACCCTCCCAGGCCCCACTCCACGACCCACCTCTTTGACCAGACCCTGCCTCTTCATACCACCCCAGATATCAACCCTCCCTGATTCAATTGCCTGCTAAAATCTTTGTCTACAAGTGTATGGGGCTCTTGGGAGAGCTTTAGATATAAATCACAACATGCCTCCCCATGCTGTCCTGGTTCATCAAGGCCCAAAGTAATGCTCTCACCAAAACTGAGAGCCAAAATAAACACTTCCTCTTTATGCACCTCTTTGCTCAGGTATCTGTTACAATGACAGAAAGATGATTAGAGACCTTCTAACCCTCTGAGGAAATACCCTAGAGAGAAGTTACTTTGAAATAATTTCATGAGATGAGCTGAACTCTGGCATCCACTTTTGTCTCAGCCTCAGACCACCTCCCATATTGGATATTTATTTCCCGAGTACCTGCTCTGTGCTCTGTGCAAAACATATGACCATAAAACCCACAATGAAGAAATTGCTAACCTAAGCAGCAAACAAAACAAATGGGAGGTAAGCTAAAATTTAACCATACTAACAAACTCCTGGAAAATGTAAACCCTGTGACATTTTTTTAAAACTCCAGAATGAGGTAATGTGGTCACCATGGCTACTTGTAAAGGTATAAAAACCCAGTAAAAAAGTCTCTGGTGGTCGACATTCCCTGATCATCATCCTGCTGGCAATAAAAGCCTTATTCGTTCCCATTTTTGTCTCTCATGAGGGTTTTATCTCCCTGAATTTTGCTGCAACAAAACTACACTTCACTTCCCTATGAATTAAGTTATCATTTAAGTAGTAAGTCATCAATTAAGTAGTAAGTAGTCATTTGTACACCTTCAGTACTCAGGATATTCAAGGACAGTTAGATTAGGTTCTCTGAGGGTTTACATACTTCAGTCAGCTTGTAAGGTAAAATTTTCTTATACTCAGGGCTGGTGGGATAGCTCAGCAGATAAAGTGCCTGCTTAGGCACGCACAGGGACCAGGCTTCAATCGCTGGCACCGCAAACCACACTGGCTACTAAGTCCAGGCATGGTGTCTGGGAGGCTGAAAATAGGGTCACTATTAAGTCCGAGCTGCCTAGTGAGACCCTGCACAAACACTTTCTTATAACCCACTTTTTCTTGAAAACTTCTTAAATGGCTCACAAAATAAAATCTTAATAAAGCTGATTTTAACTCCCTTTAAGAGGGAATAAATTAGTTATTTTGGCTGAGCTGCTGATGAAGTGGGTTTGAGTACAGCACAGATCTTGAAATTTTGGGGGTGAAAGGAGGTGGAGGATGAAGAAATAAAAACTAGAGTCAAAATGCAGAAAGCTGAAGTCAGCTGGAGCCTCCACTCCTGATGGGAAAAAAGAACTTCCCAAGCACCTAAGCATGTTTATTTATACACTCAGCAGGCTGACGTCATGTGACACCCCACTGCCCAGGAACCTGTGTGCTTGGCTTGCCTTTGGTACCTGGTGTTTTCTGGACAGGAACAGCTTGTTCATGTGGCTCACCTCTGGCATGCGTTGTTCTGGGAACTGGTCTTGCTCCAGTCCCACATGTGGAACTGAGTGCCCGCTTCGGTAGCTCCCCACACGTTTGTATTTAGGAACTGTGTTGCATGAAAAATATTTACCTTTATTCACTTAGCATAAATGCATGGTTTCATTACCTGTATTACACAATGCTATGAAATAGTAAGTGCTGGGGGTGGGGAAGACAGCTCAGAGGCATCAGCACCTACCTGGCAAACACAAGGATCAGAGTTCAGTTCTGGTTTCACATCCCATGCCAGCCTGGCACATGCTGAGCATACTGCGTCTGCCCCAGAACCCCCAGTGCACTGTGCCGAACCCGGAACCAGGTGTTGTGGCACAGGCCTGGAATCCCGGCACTCGAGGTTGAGACAGGAGGATCACTGCATGTTTGAGACCAACCTGGGCTTCTGAAACTGTCTCACCGCTATTTGTTTCTCAATAAAATTAATATTTTTAAAAAAAGCACAAGCTGAGACTGCATAGCAAGACTCTGTCTCAAAAGAAAAAAAGTGATTGTTTTCCATTTAAAGGCTTTTTACACAGAATATCCTCAATGCATCAGGCACTGCTTCACAGGGAAACACCACACACATCAGTGTGGAAAAGCAGGCAACTTAACAGCGCAAGCAATTTCCTGAGATCAAGTGACACAGGGATCACGAGAAAAAAGTATGGTGACCTGAGAGTGGTATTCCTTTTTTCTTGGTACCAGAGATGAAACTCAGGACCTTGAGCTTGCCAGGTAGACACTTATGCCACTGAGCTATCTCCCCAGCCGTGAGAGTAGTATGCTTGAGGGAGAGGGGGCAGCAGTGATAGAAAGAACCTGTTGCTGTACCCTGAGAAACACATTCAGATGGAGTTGCTTTCGAGCTCCCTAAAAAGTATTCTGAGGGCTTGACTTATCTTTAAAGTACACTGGCTTCCAGAAAGTTCCCAAAGTATTTAATTTCGGGGTTATTCATATAAGAAACTATTGCTATTTGTTTAGTAAAACAAAATTCTCTTAAGAAAAATCTTCAAAGATACTTTCAACTGCTTCCTATCAAGATAGGTACTTTGAAGATGTCATTCTAGAAACTGTTTACTAGTTCTTTAGTTACAGTAAAACACATTTTATGGGTTATTACAAAAGAATACAAACTCCAGCAGTCATTTCTCCCTAAGAAACCAATCGCACCACAGATTCAGTTACGCCCAGGGTTCCCACATTTCTCTGCCATCCGAGACACACCGAGTTTGCAAACTATATATTCAGATACCATCTTGATGACACAATGAATTCATTAGCATCCACTGTTCAATGGATGCTGGAGAAAGGGGGAACAAGCTCACCCGTCTCAAGGCCTGGTCGGGGCGGGCTCACAGCACACCTGTGCACACGAGTACGCTGACATTTCTGGAAGGCAGTGGTGGAGCTACCACCATCTCTCCTAGTGGATTCTTCCTTCACTGCTACGGAACTACCATAGTCTTGCCCAAAATGTGACAATCCAAGAGGAAGGACAGACTCCTAAGACCTTCCCTTCAGGTCCTGTGACCTTAACAGCCACCAGCCTCATTTCAAAGGGTTAAATACACTGAAACCTCAAGAAGCATTTTGTGGACCCTAACACAGAATCACAGGAGATGATGAAGGGACTACAGAAAGTTAAGACAACTCAGAGACACTCTTGTGTGAATAATTTATTTTGACAAAAATGCAGTTTAAAAACTGATTTTACATTCTCAAACTGACAAATTTCCACTTACTTAAAGTGAGGGACAAAGCATCCTAGACTCAATTTCAGGTATGAATAAACTAGTACCAGATTTTTAAGCTATATAAGCTAGCTGCATTTTTCGTAACATAAAAAGTCACATTCACTAGTTTCAAGAGTACCTATAAAAAGCACATGGAGCTGTTTATGTAAAAAGACACACAACAATAAACATCTAAGTGTTTGACATGTTCATCAATGATAGGTCCAACTCTATGGATATCAAATTACACAAATCATTATTTAATAACTAATGGAAACATGAGGAATGTATAAGTAGCTAAAAATGCTACACTTGCTATACACAAGGACATCAAATAAGAATGGTACACAACTCTCCAGGAATGAATTTGGAAAATTTAAATTATTTTACCAGAAAAGTTAGAATCTTCTGTGTGAAAAAGTAACTCAATTTCCAAAGATCTAGAAAATTATAAATTTTGTCCAATTAACTACTAACATATAGTTTAGGAGATTAATACTGACCAACAGAACCCTCACATGGTTCTGAAAGGTTTACAGTTGCCTTAGTTCTATGCATCTATGAAATTAAAGATTCCTCACTGAGAAGCTGTAGCTTATTCTGCGCTACCTAGTAACATGCAGACTCAGAACCAATGACTGCTTTTCACCGTCAACGAACCTATTTTAATTTACATTCAACTAGGCTGGTTTTCCACCTACATGTGTGAATAAAAGTGCTTTTCAAACGTACATGGTCCATTTCCAAAACCCTAAAAATTAGACAAACGGACAATAGTTTACGTATTTTGCGATTTCTCACCCCTCTTTAAGCAAATTCAATCGCCACGTAGGCAGTGCCACGGCAATTTGTCACAAATTTTTGACTTGGGCAATTTAAGATCTAGGAACCTTGATACTGCGGTTCTGCACACTTCCTGTGCGCAGGCTCATGCATTGTACAACTCACTCCTGTCTCTGGCGGGCTGTACTTGCAACTTTGGTGACAGCACTGAGGAGACCCAAAAGATTTGAGAGAAGGACAGTGTCAAATTAACCCTCCAGAGACATATTTTAGCTTATTATAAAAGGACTTGAGGTACATGTCAGTAAAATTTGAATTATAAAGCCAGTAGATACTTTAACACAAATAAAGAATCAAATGTAATTAAGAACCACTCTCTAAAGTCTTTACTTTTAAATGAGTGGTATTTTTCACTTACACACGAATGAACTGAGTAGCCAGCAGCATTTAAATACAGAAATAATTCTTTTTTTTTCTCTTTTCGTTTTATAAAGTGCCATTTTTAACCAGATTTACCACTCAGCTTTTAAGTAATTACTACACAGCTCTTTGACTACATACAAAGAAACTGAAAGCTGGAAGATTTAGCATTTTAAACATTTGCATAATGTTGTTGCAAAGCATAAACTATGAATGTATAAGGGAAATAAAATGTCTTTGAAGAATCATTGACTTAACAATTATTTCATAGCAGACGCTCAATAATATGCCATCTTTTGCAAACTTAACTTTAACCCTACAGTTTCTGTTAAGTAATTCTTCCAAAGCACCGTTATAGTCTGCCAAATTGTCAAAGGGCATATGAACCCCAGCATAAAAATCCTAGCAAATTTAAACTTTTACAATAGAAAAACAAGTTAATGACAATCAGAACAAGAGACAATATTTTATCTAATAGGCTAAGTGTTTTTCTCTGTAAATAAAAGTTTGGGTAGTTATTAATAATGGCCCGTAACACTGACTGCAGTAGTATCTGATAAACGGGTGGAAACCAGCGTATGGATTAACTCAAAAGTAAATGTTGCCTATTCCTTTAGTGATTACAACTGAAATTTTTTTTTAATAACTGAACTGCTACTTACAATGCAAATAGGATACCAACAGGATTCCCATTTTTATTTACATTATTTTCTAATTAGTATTAGAAAATTAAAATCACTATTTTGAAACTCATCTCAGACCTGACCTTCAGTAGTACCTTAAAAAGCAAATGGCAATTAGTAAAAAATGAAGTAGCATGAAGCTCTGTTCACACCTACAAATGCTACCAGTTTCATTACAATTTGTACTTTTTGTTGCTGTTGGAAAAGTAGCTACTCAGAAAAAGATACATAAAAGCGCACCATTCCTTCCTTTGGATGTACCCAATAGTGGTTAAAGCACAGAAACTCTCAATCATTTTGTTCCCCAATTAGTACACTTCTAGGCCTCAGGAACAGGAGCTTCAAGTTAGACGGCTGGTGTGAGCAAGAGGCACAGATCAATATTTGATGAATCACTTACAAAGAAACCCCCTTTCCTCAGAATGCTGGCCAGAAGGGGATTGCTCCCGACTCATGCCAGTCCCTCATGTAAGGCATAATTCCATGTTTTCTCTCCTCTTTCTCCCTTACCCACACCTAGTATGCCATCCTCAGGACAAACAAACCTTAGCATTTCGGGAAAAAACAAAAAGTTTTTTATCCAAACACGTTGGACTTGGGTCTCAACTTGAACGAGGATGAGTGGCCTCTAAAGGCCCGCTCCTCCTCCTCTTCCTCCAGCGGCTGCTCAGGGTCCTGCGAAGACAGTGTGCTGTGGATGACCTGGGTTTTGAAGCGGATCTTATTGAGTCTGGGTTTCACCCTCCCACTAGAGGTGCCTGAAGCTTTGCGATCCTTGGCTTTGCCCCCAGCCCACCCTTCAGCCAAGTGGTGGTGATCTCCATCCTCCAGGATGTGCGAGAGCTTGTAGGTGATGAGGTGTGCAGGGAGCACCTTCGACAGCCTCCAGCGCCCGCGCCCGCTGCCAGCAGCGTCGTCCGCCTCCTCCTCCTCGTCCAGGGCGCCCACCAGGCTCTTGATCTCCTCTGCGACGCTTACGCTCAAGTACTGGGAAGCCTTCCTCCCGCTGTAGTCCCTGATGTCCACGTCGGCATCGTAGGCCCCCACCAGCAGCTTGACCACCTCCACGTGCCCGTGCATGGCTGCCAGGTGCAGGGCGGTGTAGCCCCCGCTCGTGCGCGCGTTGATGTTCACCGGCAGCTGGTGCTTGCCGGCGAAGCTGACCAGCGTGGCCAGCAACTCCTGCCGACCATGCTTGGCGGCCCAGTGCAGGCAGGTGAAGCCAGTGATGAAGTCGCGCTTGGCCAGCAGGCCGGGCTCGCAGGCCAGCAGCGCTTCCAGGCCGGCCCAGTGGCCGTCGGCGGCCGACATCATCCATGCATGCTCCAGCGGGTCCAGCGCCACCGCGGCCCCACTGCCCTCCTCCTCTGTCGCCGAGGAGGCCACGGAGGCGCTGTCCGAGTCGCCCCTGCCGCGACCTCCCCCGCAGGTACCTCCGGGGCTGCTGCGTCCGGGCCGCGGCGAGCCGCCAGGCACCGGGTCCCGGAGGACGGTGCGCGCGGCCCTCGAAGCGCCGGGCCCGTCTTCAGCGGGTGGGCGGGGCGGGTCGCGGGCGGGCTCCGGGGCCGGGCCCGGCGGGTCGTGCGTGGGCTCGGGGGCCGGGTCGGGAGGGTCGGCGGGCGCCGGGGCTCCTGCGCAGAAGCGCTTCTTCAGGTGCACGTACTTGGCGCCGTCGGCAGGGTCGGTGCGCACGGTGGCCACGGCGTTGACCAGCTCCTTGAAGCGCGCGCGGGCTCGGGCGCGCTGCTCGGGCTCGCCGCCCAGGGCGCCCCTGAAGCGCTCCACCAGGTCAGCGTGTCGGACGCGGCCCCCGCGTTCCGCGAGGAAGCCCAGCACCGCCTCGGGGCTCGGCTCCGCCGGCCCCTCCATCTGCACCACGCGGCTGCTCCGGGCGGGCGGCTCAGCCCGGCCCCATAGCGCGGGCGAGAGTGCTGGCGTCGGTGCTGGCGTGGGGGGGCGGCGGTGCAGAGTCGACGCCCGAAGACTGCGGCCCGGGACACCTCGCTCCTCCAGGGGCCGCGCCGGAGCCACGCCCCTGCCACGCCCCGGCCCGCCCACTTCCGGTCCCCCGAGTCGCGGCTCCCGCCCGCCCAGTCGCGCCCGCTTCCGGTCCGCGCGGGCCGCAATCACTGCTCCCGCCGCCCGCCGCCGCCCGGCCTTTCCGCCTGTAGTCTTCCTCCTGTTCTGCTGCCGCGTCCAGTTGCCCTCCCGCCCTGGCTTCCGTCCTCCGCGCTCCAGACAGCTCCCGTGGGGCTCCCCCGACGCGCGGGAAACGGCGCCCGCTCCCGGCCCCGCCCCGCCGGTCTGCCCCGCCCACTAACGGTCGCCGCCCCGCCCCGTCCCGCCGGCTCCCCTCGCTCGCCTTCCCGCAGCCCCCGGGACGCGCTAGGGTCGGGCTAGGGGACACCGCCGCTCGCTGCCCGCCCGCCCGGCCATGGCCGCCACCGATGACGTGCGGGGCAGGGTGAGTCCGCGCTCTCTGGGGGGCCCCCAAAACTTCTCGGCCGGAGTTGTGGGCTTCCTGGCGCCCCTCCGCCGCCCCTGAGTCTGTAGGTTCCCCCCGAAACCTTCCTAGCCTGCGGGGCTCCCGAGTGCCGGCTGCTGCCCGCTTGTCCGCGTAAACGATGCGCCCGGCCCGCGAGGGGTTCGGGTCCAGGCCCGCCTGCCCGGAGCTCCAGCGGGGCGCTGGTGGGCTGGGCGCGGCCCACCCTCCTCTCGGGTCCCCTCGCGCAGTCCTGCGGACCTCCACAGCTCCCAGGCCGCGCGGTCTGCGCTGGAAGGAGCGCCCCGCGCTCTGGCCCGTGGACCTGGGGCACGCTGTGGGTGGCTCGGCGGGCAGAAGGGGGTTCTCCGGGGATCCGCCTTTGTCTCTGCGCGCCGGCGTGTGTGCGTGGACTTCCTGGGGCGTGTGGTGGGTGATCACCCTGCGCGGGTCTAGCCTTGGAAAACGTTCCATTTCAGCTTCTAATACTGCTGTGAATGCCCTGCTACTAAAGTGTGTAAAGCTCTCCGAGGCTAGTTTTAGAACTCCTGGTCCTAGCGCTCTGGCCCAGACGGTCCCGATGGTGGCTGCGAGGGCAGAGATGTGTCAAACAGGACTGTCTGGACAGTCCTCTCTGCCCGGTCAGATGTTTGGAGAAGTCTCTCTGTGTGGACTGCTGAGACAGTTGCCCTGTGTCTGTGCCCGGGGGAGGGGGAGAGGCAGGCGTGTGGCGGGGACACCTAGTGAGAACGCCGTTGGGTTTTTTCACTCAGCAAACTTTCTAGAGATTCATCTAGGTTATTGCTAGCACTGTATCAGTAGTTTTGCTGAGTGGTATTCCATGGTATAGAGTAACAGACTTTGAAAGAAACCAAGGTTTTTTTCCAGTTTGGGCTATTATAAATAGGGCTACAATAAACATTCCTGTAGTTCCTAATGTAACAATGTAAACGTAAATCATTAATTCTCTGGAATAAATGTTAGGAATACAGCTGCTGGATCATTTGGCAATTGCATACTTAAGTATATTTTATTTCGATACTGGAAATTGCAAACCAAGGCCTTCACATTGAACTGTATTTCCAGCTTTTTAAAAAAATTGTTTCAGACAGGGTCTCCCTGAATCCTATGCTCTTGGGGCTCGAATTTGTAAGCCTCCTATCTCAGCCTTCCAGAGTGCTGAGAGTATCTTATGAGCCACCATCTCTGTCTGCGAGTTTAGTTTTACATATATCATAGAGTCAGGCTGGTTCCCAGAGGGACCATGCTATTGGCCCGTTTTAATTTCTGCCGGCAGTGTATGAGATCCAGCTCCTCCCATCCTTGTCAGCGGTTAGTGTTGCTGCTTTCTGTAACCATTCTGGTAGATATGCCCTGATAACTCCTGTGGCTTTAAGTGTATTTCCACAGTGGCCAGTTATATTGGAAGCCTTTTCATATGCATATTTGCCGTTTTCTCTGTTGCTTTGCCTTCATTTCTTTTTTTTATCCTTTTTATGGTTGGATAGGTATTTTGCTGTTGAGTGTAATGTGTTTATGTATCCTAGTCCCTTTTCAAGTATGTGATTTGCAGTTTTTCCTCTTAATTTGTAGTGTGTCTTTTCATCCAATTAATAGGATGTTTTGTAAAGCAAAAGTTTTAAATTTTTATGAGATTCATTTAACCAATTTTTCCTTCTATGGAGTTTTCTTTTGGTGTCAAGCTTAAGAGCTCTCTGCCTAACCCTAGATTCCAAAGATTTTTCTCTTATCTTTCTCCCCCAAGTGTTACAGACTACACTTTATATCTAATATCATGGCCCATGTAGAATTAATTTTCCTGTTATGTCAGCCTTCAGGTGGCCATTCTTTTGGCTTATGGTGGCATTTTATTTACTTTTTTAAAAATTTTGAGGTAGGGTCCTACTAAGTCACTAAATTGCCCAACCTGGGCTTGAATTTGCAATCTTCCTGCTTCAGCCTCCCAGAATGCTGGAATTTCAGTCACCACCATACCAGCTTGTTGTTGTATTTCTGTCAAAAGTCAGTTGAACATATTTAGGTGGTTCTATTTCTGGGTTCCATAGTAGCATACGCTGTGATTCACCTAGCTGTGTAAGTCTTCACATCGTATAGACTGATTCCTCCTATTTTATTCCTCTATTTTCAAAAAAGATATTAGCCATTCTAGTTCTTTGCCTTTATAAATTTTAGAATCATCTTGAAGAATTTTTTTTCTCTATAATTTTATTGAGAAACAAATAGCAAAGAGACAGTTTCAAATCAAATTGGTAGGACAGTTTC
>NDGN010478536.1:0-11182 GCA_002564285.1 Tympanoctomys barrerae
GTGTGTGTGTGATTTCAGTTATGGTTTCAGGAGTGGTTACACTTTATTCACTTAGGGTTTGGGGAGATGATGCTGAATCTGTGCTGTACCCACTTCTGCATTTCAGTCTTTTTCATCACTGTTCTGGCTGCCATTTAGCTTTCTTTCATTTAACATTTATTGAGTGTCCACGATATGTCCAGCTCTCTGACAGCAACACAGTAAAATGTGGGTCTTACTCAGTGAGCCAGAGACACACAGAGACGAAAGTATACAGCATTAGGCTCACTTCTGTAATAGAGAAAGCACAGAATGTTCATGGAACTGTATTCAGAGCCCAGAGAACACCTGCTGTGGATCTAACATGCTTTGCACATTGGGCTGCACAAAAATAAACACTTGTTTAGGTTCAAGAAAAATGATGGAAAATTCACTGCATGGTGCACATAAGGAAGCTAAGATTCTGGAACATTGCCAGGGCCAGGAGGAACTGTTGTGTTCCAGTTCCCAGCCTGGGCCTGTGTTGGCGTCACGTGGGCAGAGCCCTTAGCAGCAGTGGCCACATGCCTGCCACGGTGCAGGTGGCAGGGAGCAACGCAACGAAGCACCCCTTGAAAGGAGGAACTCTGATGCTTGGCTCACCTAGTACAGTACCATTAATCTCTCCTTTCCTTAGATACTCCAGCAATTAATTGTCTCAAACTGTTACCAAACTTAAGCTTTTACTGAAAGTTGTCCTTTTCCTCCAGTTAATTTGATTCTAAGATAGTTTTATGTCAAGGGAGAAATCACACGCTTATAAGAGATTATATGACAAATTTACTTTACTTTGCTCCAAGCTATCATAGGAATCAGAGAAAGGGAGCGTTCTTTGGGAAAAACCAGGAAAAAAAGAACTCACCTGGAGGAGTACTTTGAAATAAAGATATAATGAGCCACATCTTTCAGAGATATGACTATTTAAAATATTCAATACAAAGATCAATGATTAAAGGACCATCTCCTAATTCTTGTGATCGATGACTTTATCTTTTTGTGCATCTTGCTTGCTTTAGTGAGGTGCCTCTTCATACATAAGTCAGTCCCTTTTGAATAAAAGTTAAATAAAACAGGATTGAAACACATATAATGAGCTCTAGGGATTATTATTCATGTACACCCCCAGGGAAGTGAATATTTTATATGAAAAAACTAGGAACTAAGGGCAAGGTTCATTTAAAATGTACAAAAATAATAAAAGCAGTCATGGATTGAAAGGCCATCAGAAAGCACTGTTAACTTTTTGGAGATTATGATGTGGAATCATTGTGTTTCTTCGCAAGAAAAGAAACGACACAGTGTATGAATGGCTCCCTGCATCACGCTGCGTCAGCAGACAGTCGCATTATTTTTCTGTGGAATGTGCAGTGCTCTGTGCCTCTGTTCTCTTTCCAGCGCTCAGAGTCACAGCAGAGAGAATCTGAGCATTCAAAGAGAGACAAAACAAAAACAGATTATTCTGCTGGGCTACTGCATCGATGCAGCACAATACTCTGTTCAAAATTGTCTCTTGTCAGGCACATTTTTTTAAGCAGTATTATGTCTATAAAAGCTCTCTGTGTTTGAGAATTTGCATGTGTAGGGGAAAATAGCTGCATATTGCAGAAAATTTCCTGAAGTGGTCATGTCTTTGTCCAACAACTCCATTTCCTTACCATTTTGGAGATGCCTGAGCTTTCCGAGATCATTAAAAAGTACTGAGTAATTGACAATACCTTAAGTGAACTATGCTGCCCTGAATCTTCTCAATCATCCTGGTTTGAGGCCTTCTTGACCCTCAAGGAAGTCCTGCCCTATGCTTTAATTATATTCTTGCACAAACATGTAACCCAGGGTTGAAAGGTAAGACCTGGACACCTCCGTTTCCCAACCTCCCTGTAAGAAGTCTCAATGTTAATTTTTCAGAACGCTAGCCACCTGAAAGTCCAATTCTTTGGCCCTTCTGCCTGAATAGCTGATTATTCTATTTTTCATCCATCATGATCAGTTATCCAGAAAAATTGATTATTCGGATCGTTAAATCCCCAATTAGTCTGGATAATCGGCATCCTATTGTCCCCCATAAACATGACATGCTGTGGAGCAAAGTATCTTCTTCCTCCTGCTCTATGGCTCTTTTGTCCTCAAGTTAAGAGGCATCTCTTGCTCCTATCAACTCTCCCCTTGCTTTCTGTTTCTATAACACCTTTCCAAGTTATGACCTTTACTTTTTGCCAGCTCTAAATTTTGTGGGGATTAGAATGCCCCAATCCGGGGAATCCCCAGGATCTCTTTTTACTGGGACTAAAGATACAATGACACATATACAAACCTGGATTGATCACAATATCCATAGGGAGAGACTATTTCCTTGTATTGGCTCTTAGACCATTTCCTCTGCTTGCAGTATAGTTCAATTCCCAACCCATGTTTGTTTGGACTTCAAAGCCCATAATTTTACTTAAAATTATATGCCCTTCTGTCTTAATATGTTCACTTACTATAATAAAATGCCACCAACTGGATGGATTATAAATAACAGAAATAATTCTTGCAGTTGTGGGAGCTGCAAGTCCAAGAACATTGTGCTGGCAGGTTCGGTATCTAGTGAGGGCTTATTTCTGGGTTCACAGGGAGCACTTGCTTGCTGTGTCCTCAAGTAGAAAAGGCAAACAAGGGTCCAGCCAAAGAGTTCAGTGGGTTAAAATGCCTGCAAGCAGGCTCAGGGGCCAGGGGTTCAATCCCTGGACCTGCCATGCCACCCCCACCCCCACCCCGGGCATGCTGAGAGGACAATTGAGACTGGACGTGGTGATGCATGCCTGTAATCCCAGCTCTTGGAAGGCTGTAAATAGGCAGATCACTATGAGTCCAATCTAGTAGTGAAACCCTGACCCCCCTGTAGACCCTTCCCTAAAAAATACAGGGAAAAAAAGGCAAACATAATTCCTTGTGCTGCTTTATGCAGGTACTAATCTCATTCTTGAGGGCAGAGCCTTCATGAACTAATCACTTTGCAAAGTCCCTGTCACATTGCAATTAGTTTTCAGCATATGAATTTTTCAGGGACACACACATTCAGACCATATGAGTTGCCCAAGGCCTTAGATAAGGTAAGGAGTTGGTAAGGAACCCAAGAAGCTGGCTCTTCTCTGGACCTCTGCTTTGTCAGATTTTGGGCATGAGGACACACTGGAGGTAAAAAAAAAAAAAAAAAAAAAAAGAGTGAAATGAAGAAGGATTAGCCCCTGGTGGAACAGACCATGGGGAAATGAGTAAGAATTGTCCCTCAGTGGTAGACAGTGCTAGGAAAAAGATCGTTGTGTTGCAGAGACATCTGAGATGTTGTTGGAAGGATGAGGAGAACCAGGGATTTAGAAGTACAGGAACATCTGGGCAAGAAGATGAAGGTGAGCCTGGCTTTTAGGTGGGAGTGCTAGGGCACAGCTCTATCTCACTGGGAACCAAGGACCCTGGTAGTAAGTCCAGACCACAGGAGCCTGAGTGGGTCAAGTATTATCCTGTATCCTCATTGCAGGCTCGCCACCAGGACGCCTTATAATGGTAGCTGTGTAGCAGCGAGAGTGCACAGCTGTGGAGCATAGGCGGAAGAGCAGCTTCTCGGTTGAGTTTCTTAGACTGCAGAAAAGGAAGCTGTCTTTATTTCTTCCACAATTTTTTTTCAGGTGCTAATGAATATGTTGTAATTCTGAGAAGATTTCATAAATGTATTTGACCACAAAACTTCTTTATCTCAGTAATGGGAACAGGGTGAGCTATCAGGATTTTAGCCAAACATGTAAGCAAGTGCAACACACACATTCCACAGAACATGGTTGAAGAAACACTGCATTCTGTACAGGAGTTGGAGCAAGAAGAGAAACCAGTGAAAAACTGTAGTAAAAGGAAAATTAAAATTTTAAATAAAGCCTGCCAAAAGTGCCTGCCAAAACTAGAGAGACATGTCCAGAACACCTGATAACAGGACATTTCTTTCTTTGTGAAACCCATGCTTGTTTAACTGATGGCTTTGTAACTTGAAATGATTAAACTCCCTTAGCAACCCACCACATCACCCAACCCTCCAATCACAGTGTACCGAATCTACGTTTGTACTTCCCCACTTGTGCTCCCTATAAAAGTCCCAAGATCCTGCTGGGTGGGGTTCTGACTTTTGGAGCGATCCCAATCAGGCCCACTGGTGTAATAAACTGCTTCCTAAACTTCTTATGCCATTTCTTCTTATGTTTGGTCTATTTTGCTGTAACAGGGAAGATGTAATGATTGCTCAGAAAGAGCTCTGCTGGGATGCAGGTAGGAAGCCAACCACTGACAACCTCGCAGCTGTGGGCACTTCCCTCCTGCAGTCTGGTGGGGAGACCAGCCCCCAGCACTCCTGCCCCAGCCCATCCTGCAGAGCATTTCTCATGGATTCCTCACCATTCCTCGCAGCAGACACTATCATAGGCCTGACACAGAAGCTTGAGACATTTTCTGGAAGAAAGAGGAGCAGACCCAAGCTGGATGAGCAAGCAGATGTGACTTCTTCATTCACACATTGACTTGTTTGAAAAATGTTTTCTGTCTTTAACCCAAAAGCATAGTGACCTTTCCCTGACACCATCTGTTCTCTCTGGATACCGTGTGGGTTTGCATGGAAGTTGCCAAGAAAGCACTGCAGGTACAAGATGAGCCAGAAGTAGAAAACACACTTGTATTTTTCGCTTTTCTCCCTCTCTTGGTGATTTAATGTCAGAGAAAATGGTGGAAATGAGAAAGCGCTCCCTCAAGGAAGCATTTGGCAATGTGGACAGAATGATGGGCACTGGCAGCCCTGATACGAAGCCTTTGGGGCACGGAGCTCCTGCTTCTGTGTTTTGAGGCTCATGCCCTCCATCTGCTCTGTATCATCCTGTATCCTCTGGGTGTCTTGGGTCTCCTCTTACCTCTCTGACCTTTTCATTCTACCCCTCACTGCTGTATGATGACCTTATCCCCCTTTCATTCCTACTCCCCTAAAACTTGGTGGTAACCTCTCTTAGGCGTCTGCTAAAATTAATGGGTACTTTTTAACTCCCATATAGCAAAACTAAGACTTATTTAGGGTAAAGCAGATAATGCCCCCTATCCATTTCTCTTTGATTTTTCTCCCTGGGGTGTGTGTGTGTGTGTGTGTGTGTGTGTGTGTGTGTGTGTGTTATCACTGATCTATAAACCAGAGTGAAAGAGAAGTGATGTGCCCCAGATTATGCACCTGCTTAGTGGCAATTCTGAAACCAGAGCCCAGTTCCTTTCCACTAGATCACACTCCCTCCCCAAACCATGCCTGCTTCTCTAGAAGCTTCTTACATTTACTATGAATATGGAAGCATCTATTCCAGATGTTGAAACAAGGTTAGGAGCAATTATAAAGGCCCAGTGCTGGAGTTTTGCATTTAGTGAGAACCCATTTGTAGCTTTCCTTCATATCTGGCGTAAAGCATTTGCATTATACAGTTCATTTGTGTCTTTATCATAATTAGGTGCAACTTGCTGCTGCAATATGCTTGTCTATGTTATTATTGTGCTTGCTTTGTTTCATTCCTGCTCATCTTATATTATTTTCTCTTATTGGCTTCATGTCTTATCTTTTCAATGTTTATAATCTGTTTTCTGAAATTAGGGTGAGAGTGAGATTGCTATGTCAGAAATTCAGGGAAAATGAAAAAAATGTATATATTTTGACACATAAAGAGAAGCTTCATTGAAGCCCCAGTGTGGCTGTGGTAGCAATGAGGAAACACACGATTAACAGCTTAGAGGGTTTGCGTGTTCCTGAAACTCTGAAATGGTATGTTTGCAGTGGCTGCACAAACACAGTCTAATTACTGGAGCTATTTTTAAAATGAACATTTAAATGACTAAGGCAAGGAAGTTCAAAGGCTTGCTCTTGCACATGCACAGTAATATTTCCCAACTCTTATTTCAAAATGATTTTTTGCTTGAGGACAGAGCGCTGGGTATCTGTGACAGCCACCGTGACAGGGAGCTGTGAATTGACTCCACAGGAGCCATCCCAGCCCCATTGGGTAATTAAAAGCTAAATGGAATGTTGAGAAATGTCCATACAATTTGATTGGTTAATTTACTTGCTTTTTGAGAATTTAAATGAGACCTTTGCAATCATTTGAACTTTTTAAAAGAAATCTCCTCAGAAGTCTCTGAAAGTGAATGTTTTATGTGGCTGACTGATGGGTGAGATTGCACTCACTTTATGTGGGTGTTGATAATATGGAAGCAGCTGTCAAATTCGAATCATATGCCATCCTTCAGTAGAGCTCGAAAGGTGTTTTTTTTCTTCGAAATCTTACAATTGTTGATCCTGGACCTTTATGGCTCCTGTGCCTGGGAGCTTTGAATCAGCTCTAAGAAACATGAGGAGTCAAGGGCATGCTCCAAATAACAGTCTTCATGTGATTGACCAGACAGTGGTGGGGTGCCAGGGGCCCGAGGAGGCAGAATCAGCCCCTTCTTCTCCCTTGCCCTTTGGTTAACAAAGCCACATGGTCATGGCAGTGGCACGAGGACCTAACTGGATCCAGGAAAATCTTCAGTCCATGTACACTGGAGAGCAACACCTGCAGCCAAGTTCAAGGCCTCAGGGAAATCTGTACCATCTTCTTAAGAGTTTAGAGCTGGGTCAGACTCAGATTCCTTGGCTGTCCACACTGTCCACCCTCTCTCCAGAGCAACCCATTATAAAACGGGCATGGCTAGAGATACTGTGGAGAGCTACTCAGTTTGTAGGTACTTTCTCTTTATTTGCAACATGTTATTTTTCTATTTCTTTATTCTTTACTGCCTCCATTCAATGAGAAGAGAGATTAAACGCTGGGAAATCTATCCTGTTATTTCTCGGTAGTTTGTAAGAAGGATTTGTTTGTATGCTCACTGTCTTGTGTTGACAGACCATGGAAAATGGACTGTTTGTATGTGTAACAGATAAATCTGTCACTTGAAGCAATTCCTTGGTAAAGTTTACCATGGGCTGAAACAATTAGTGACTGGTTAGCAGCTATTCGTATTTACCTGTATTATGTGCTGTGCCTCTGTGCATAGTGCATTGTATTTCTAAGAAAAAAAAAGTGTCAATTTTTTTACTGAACTATCATATATTAGATAATTTTAACAGTATTCCTACCATATTTTATATGTTTATATTACCCTTCACAATACCTCCATCTGGTGGAAGGAGGAAAGTTCTACGTGATGGGTGGGTGGACAGATAAATAGGTGGGTAGGAGGTAAGATGAATGATTTTAGCTTCTATAGGCAATTCCTGAGTGAGTTGCAGGAACAGATTCCCTATGTAAAGTTGCTCAGCATTCCTAACTTCTTGACAGCATTTCATCGTTTTGATGATTTTCAATATCCACAGGCCTATAGACCTAAGGCAAATTTCCACCAAAACTCTCTACCACTATCTCTTAGCAGATAGACTACTACATAATTGATTGTTTTCTATCAGATGAATCCTGAAGTATTATTTAAAAAATACAAAAATTCTGTTTCATGGACCATACATTTTCAGAATTCTTTTTAGGCTTATCATTTGGGATCTGACTTGGCAATCAATGAAATTCAATCATTTGGTGGTATAACTTATTGTCTTTTAGGCAAGTGTCTCCAATTCCAAAGCAGCATTGATCATCAGCTTCTACTTTCTATCAGGCATTATGTGTGGCATAAAAGTGGCTGCCCCTCATATGTCCAGCAGTGAGGGTATGCTCACAATCATCTCTCCAGGCAGAGGCATGTGACAGAAATCCTGAGAAGGCAGAAAATACTTTGGAAGCTGGAGAAGAGCACCTCCCTGTGGTCAGAGGATGGACCTTGCAACTGGAATGGACCTGAAGGGTGGGTAGAGATGGTAGTCAGGAGGTATGAGTATGCAAAGGGAGAACAGGAAGTATTTGGACACCATGGCACATATTTGAGTAAAGCCAGATAGGCCAGACTCTGTAATCCAGCTTGGAGGAATTCCTACATGACTAGCTGTCAATTAAAAACAAAAGTCATGCCTTTTATTTCCAGAGTTCTCTGGGAGGAATAATTGGACCACCCCAGGTATAATTATTAAGTTTTCAAACAAACTTATCTCCAAGTGACTTTCTGGCTTATAGACACATGAACACACATGTAGAAGTATGTACAGTGGTGGTGCCTGTGCAGGCATGCATTCTTCTCTTGGTCTTCGAGGTGTGGTCAGCCTAGGAAGATGAGAAGGTTTAGGACTGACAAATTCTAGTCCAACTCCCAGGAAAGCAGAAAGAGCTTCTGTCATCATTCTAACTTTCTGTTTCCAGGACCAAGAAAATCCCAGCTCCTGGGCCTACATGGAATTCCTACTGGGAGTCCTGCTGCAGCCTTCCCTTTGGGAAGGCAGCCTTCTCTTCAGGCTCAGGTCAGCACCCTAGCTGCTCCTCACCCCAATTTCCACAAAAGATCTGGAGCCCAGGGATGTGGCACCCATCTCAGTGCTGTGGGGCTCATAACCCTCTGGGAGCCTGTCTCTGCCACTCAGGTCTCAGCAGGACATGGCATTGGATAAGCAGTTCTCCTGAAAAGCCTCCTGTTTTTAGCAGGCTTAATTTATCCTCTGATAATTCCCCACACACATCATTTTTCACACTCCCTTTTTTAGTGAGCATATCCATGCCACTTATGGTTCTGTTTCACTTCTTTTCAGATTGATATGTTAGCACAGAATTTTTCTTCTCTCTGTTATTACAACATTCAACGCAATCATCATTAGCCCATTAACTTGTAACTATTACTATCATTGCTAATATGACTATTAACTAAATATGAATAATTCATGTCATTAATATAATTACTATTATTAACTAGATTCCATCTCATATAACCTCTCCTTGCTGCTTCATCTCTCTCCGCTTCCTTTCACCTTCTCTGCCACATGTCACCAACTGATCAACTTGGAGTTCCTTGTAAACTCAGAAGGCCATGCTTCTTTCTGGGGACCGTGATGAATGTGGATCAGTGATCAGTGAACAGTTAGTTCCTCTGCCAAGGCAGGGTCTAGGGCAAATGGCTGCTTTGTAACCTTTATGGCTCTGGTTCTGTAAATCAGACTTTTGACTTTGCTGATGCTCTGAGACCTGCCTCATGCTGCAGGTCAAGCATCAGAGGCAAATCTGAGCCCTGCCTTCCATTCAGGTGATTATAGATGACAGGCAGGTAGAGGGAAGGAGAGGAGGAGCCAAAGGGACGATTTGCTTGCCTGCTTTTCCTGATCAATTGAAACAACTAGTAGAAGATATTGACAACATAAAGATGTTGACCAAAATATCACTATGTGCTTTATGCTTGTAGATTCAATTCCTCATAGACCTTGTTAGCAATCTTGAAGATTCCACTTTATCAACTAATGCAATATTGTACAGCCCCACAGCATGGTTACCAGCTGCTACCTGGAAGGAATATGTTTTGTTAGGGACAGTAACGTGAAATTAACTCAATGAGGACTTGCTCCTGTGTTGCTTATACACTTCATGGATTTGACAGAAGAGAGAAGCCAGCTCGCAGTGGTCAGAGAAGTGACCAATACACTCACCAGCCCTTGAAGTCCCCTTAGAGGCTCTGAGATATGGCAGAAGGAATGCCTAATTAGCCTGGTGGAGGTATCAGTTCTGAGAAGACTTCCAGGAGGAGTTGACAAGTCCTTAGACCTTTCAGATGAAGGATGTAGTTGGGCAACCTAAGAGAAAGAGCATCTCAGACAGAAAGACCCACCTACAGAGGCACAGAGGTCATCACTGAAATGGCAATATGCTCTTCCTGGTTTGTGCTCAGTATGATTTGGGGGAGGTCATAGGATGACAGGTCTGGAATCAACAAGGAGCAATCAAGCTATGCGTCTTGAGACTTCCAGACATTTTCTATGGATCATGGCCATTCCTTGAAGGATTTTGAGCATAGAGGTATTGTAGGAAGATCAAGTAGGCTACAACATGTAGGCCCATTTGGAGAAAAGCTTTAACAGTATGCCAGATGAGATATCATAAGAATTTGAACTAAGAGAGGGACACTGAGGGTGGAAAAATGGGAACACATTTGTGAATTTTGGGGAGTATAGAATCAACAAAATCAAACTTAGATTCACTTTGGGGGCAAAAGAGAGAGCAGCATGGTTTTCTTATTTGAGAAAAAAGACAAATCAGTGAATTCTGCTTTCACACATTACATTTGAGGTGCTATGATGGAAATATCCAGAAGGCAGATAGGCACTTAAGCTATGAAGGAGGGCTAGACATGGAGACTGAAGGCAATACTTTAGGGTAATTCTCAGTAACTTCAGATGGATTCACTCAAGAAGAGGGTGGAGGGGCATGAGTAAAGGACGTGCCAACATTAGGAGTGAGATAGGAGGACAAATGATAATAGAAGTCAATAGACAGTAAGTGCCAAGTAGGACATATCAAGGACATAAAACAGCTGCTAAGAAGCTACTATGCAGGGAAAAAAATAGATCTCTTGAATCTGAGTGCCAAAAAGCTTTTGATAATAGATAACTTGAGGGCCTTTTCTTTGTTAATCCAAAGCACAAAAATGAGTAAATAGTATCCTTCCTTGCAATGAAGGCCTGCATGTGTACAGATTATAGATAGATAGATTTAGAGATAGATTATAGAATGGTTTTGTAATTCCACTAGTTGGGGTATACACAAAGTGCCATAGGAATATGGCTCATTTTCCTCCTTATGATGAAGAGTAATAAATGTTAACTGTAGAAAAATCAGAAAATATAGAAAAACAGAGAGAAAATGTACATAACATAGTTCTACAACCCAGGCACATGACTATTAACATTTTCGCATGCTTCATACAAAGAACAAAATATTTTAACAAAATGAAATCATAATACATATTACTGTTTTGCAAGCTTTTTCGCTTAGTTTATTGCTTATATTTATTTATATTTATATAAAATACTAGTTATATTTTTAAAAATCTGTTTTAGCCTGGTTTTCTGTTGTTATAATGAAATGCCTGAGAATAGTTACTTACATAGTAATGAGGTTTAGTTTACTGACAGTGTTGGAGGACTATCCAAACAGCATGTTTCATCTCTTTTTCTTTCTTTCTTTCTTTCTTTCTTTCTTTCTTTCTTTCTTTCTTTCTTTCT
>NDGN010478759.1:0-12951 GCA_002564285.1 Tympanoctomys barrerae
TTGTGTTTAAGAAAGGAATATTATTTACTTTGTCAGAGGCAGGATGTTCAAATGGGACAGAAAACTCTAAAGGAAATTAATTAATAAGGCAATAGTCATGAAAATGTTCGTTTTAGTGTTGTTTTTTTTGAAATCACAGCAGTAATGCGGGTACAATGTAAATGTTCAGTCTTACAGAATTTGTTAAGTAGATTGTATTACTGAGCAGGCATCAGATAAAATATTATGCATCTATCAAAGTTTGTGTTGCAGACAAACAGGGTAATGCTGAGTGACAGTGTGCCCCGCACGCCGCATGGCTCTTCTTCACGGTGCCTCTGTTTCCCTGCTGCGGGTAGGAAGTGTGGCACACAGGAAAGCCTGGGCACACAGGGCTCCGTGCTGGAGGCGCTGGCGCGGGACCCTCCTGTTCCAGCAGCTGCGCAGCTCCTGCCCTCAGCTGGTCCCCAGGAGGGGCTCAGTGACTGCTCAGCCCCAACAACCTGGACTCAGCCAGGGGCAAGAGAAGGAGGCTGCGATGTAGCCCTTTCCTCCCTGCCTGCAGCTTTCTTCCCCGACCAGTGCCAGAGTCTCTGCCTCCCACCTCAACCCAGACCTCTCCTGCCCTGGGCTTCACTCTACTGCGCCCTCTCTCCAAGAATGACAACTCAGATGGGGGGACAGGCCAGCTCTGAGGTCCTTCACTTGACCTTGCCTGGCCCTGCTCCGGTTCCCAGCTCTGCGCCAGCGGGGCCACTCAGCCTGTACGGCAGGGGACGGGGAGGCAAGGTCTCTGCACCCCGAACAGCTCCATCCCAGACATCCACTGGGGCTTTCATGGCATTTTTTGTCTTTTGACTTCCCAACCATCCCATCCCTTCCCCTCTCCAGCAGTAGAAATCAGGTCCTAAAGTCGCACCATCATGTCTGTGTCTCCTCCACGGAGGGCCACCTGCTGTCAGACAGGTGGGGTAAGGTCTGTGGCCCACACAGTCGGAAAGAACAAGGCTGCTAGAGGAAGATGCATAGTCAGGGTGCACTGCCAGGGGTGACAAGCCAGAACCTGCCCAGCCGTGGGGCTCCGGAGCTGTGCGGTGGATGCCAGACCCGCTGCCTGCACTAGCAGCACTATGCACCGGCGCCATAGCCTGCGCGAGTCAGAAATAGCCCCCGAGGCTCAGCTCCGCTCTGCCATCTGCTACATAGCCAGCTCTGAGGTGGAGCATTGACTTGCTGCAGAGATGGAGTGCCTGGCAGCTGCGAACTGAGCAGCGAGAGACCCCTACGCGTTTGCACACTTCCCTGGCTGGGCTAGTGACTGTGTGGGTGTCAGAGGAGGAGAGGTGGGTGCAGGGGGCCCAGGGCGGGCACCACTCTTGGCAGGAGCTCTCAGAACCAGGGAATGACGAGGACACAGATGGCACCATGTGCTGAAGAAAGGGTAGCACGGGGAAAGGCGCGGAGCAGGAGGGCAGCGGATCTGGCTCAGCAGAGGGGCTGGGGCTCTGGGAGGAAGCCTGGCTCTGAGAGCTTAAATTATGTGCTTAAGGCCACATAGGAAGAGTCTGCTCTGGTTGATAATAGCCTGCTGTGGGATCAAATTCTCCCACAGACCCCACGAATCTGTCATAACAATCGCTCCCATCCCAGGAAAGGCCTTGGGAACTCTCTCCAAGGGAGCCTTTTGAGAACAGAGCCACGGAGTCTCCAGGCAAAGGGCAGCCAAGGTGCCTAGGTGAAGGAGCAGACTTATCAGGGCGGGCAGCTGAGGAGACGCTTTCGCTTTACGAGACTTAGAACTCAGTAAACAGCACAAATGAATCAGAACAAATTTACTAAGCAATGGGGCCCATGTTGGAACATAAAGTATTTTACCTTGCCAGGAAATTTTTTTTTCTCAGTTTCCTCGAGATTAGCTACACAACACATTTTTGTTATTTCTTCTGATTTTTTTTTCCTATTTAACACAAAAATAACATGGATCCTGATTTAAAGATCATTCCAAATTGCAATTTCCTCTATGTGGCCACTATTGGAACAATCTTGTGGAATCCAAGGCACGGCCCTGATATCTCCTGGGGTCAAGCACTTCGCCCTTCAGAAGGACCTGTTCTCAGCGCTTTAGGGTCAGCAGGAACGCTGGCTCTGGGTTCCACAAGCCCAATCCATGGGACCACATCCAACTTCACATACCCGCTCCAGGATCCCAGCATCCTGTTGTGTTCCCCTGCTTATAGAGAGGAGGAGGGAGCGTTCCTTCAGAGTCCGTGGAGTCAGTGGCAGAAAAGTGTTAAGCAGTAGGAGATACATGCCACAGAGGCCACGGTGCAAGTGAAGGAGGACCACGGGTCCTGTCTGAGTGTTTTCCTCTCTGGCCGGGGCAAGGGTTTTACCTGGGGGACTGCAGCCAGGGACGACGACACGCAGGAAACATCACCCAAGCGAGGGTGCACACTCCCCTCTCCTGCCAGCACAGTCACCGGGAGTTCAGCTGGGATCGGTCAGGAGCTCATAGTGAGTCTGTATGTACCCGGCAGAGGAGCCATCAGTGAACTCAGAGGAGAAAGGAGAAAGGCACAGCATGGGAGGCAGTGTCCTGCTCACTGAGTGTGAACGCGCACACCAGAGTATGGGGGGCCGACGGTGCCAACTTCAACAGGATTTGTGGTCATTGTCGCTGCTGCTTGCAGAATACAGCCCACAGGCCAGTGCCTTTCCCCTCACTACTTCTGTCACATGGGCCCATTGCTCTGGCGTTTCAGTGTTCTGTGTGAAGAAATATGTTGTCACAAACCTGCTTTTCTACTCCACAGGAGCATATTTAGAAAGTCAGAGCCAGCTCCAGTACTGGATACAGTTGCTTATGATTGTTTCCCTGAAAGAACTGAATGTATCATTTTTACCCTTTCTGTCTCCACTTTCCAAAGCTGACTGTGTAGCCAATATACTCAGGCTTATCTCAGTTTGCCCACCTGTCCAGAGGGGCGGCTAGCCTCTGTCTTTGCTGCTGGAAGGAGGACATGAAACTTGGGCTGGGCCGGCTCTCTGGGGCCCTGGACAAATGCAAGTATGAATGTGGGCGTAGCTTTGCACGGATGCCGAAGGTTGGACAAAGACTGTAGCTACATGGCTCCTGGGGCCAGGCCCTGGGTTTCTGTAACAGTGATTTCGAACAATGTCAGAAGTGGCAGAAGGCCCCTTGCTGTGCTTTCCTGGGGCCCAGCTCAGGCTCTTGGGGCCTGCTTGCAGCCGGAGAGGGAACACCCTTTCACCACCATTGCCACCATGGTGCTGCAAGGTGGTGACTCACTGCTGGCAGCGTGTGGGTGGGAAACCACTTAAGCAGCACCTACAGAGCTGAGAGATTTGCCCCATGTAAAGAAAAGAAGAGGCCTGTTCCTCCTGCCTGGTGTGCTGGGAGGAGGCTCTGCCAGGGGCTTTTTCTATGTGTTTTGCTTTATCTGTCCTTGGAACCACCTGTTCTTACCCCCCATTTTATAGGAGAAAACTGAGTTTGGGAGATGTGTGAGGTCGCACTGCTGTCCCGAAGCAACCCTGCCAGTTCTACCTACAGGTGCTCCTAGGGCTCTAAGTGGACCCAGAAGTCCCTAGATGGTGTCTGCAGGCAGGTGAGAAGCAGATGAGGAGGTGGATGACCAGGAGACTCACTTGCTGGGCCATTTACAGCTCAGGAAGCTCAATTTCAGCGGCTGCTGTTTTTTTTTAAACAGCACTCTATGTCCTGCTTCCTTCCCTTCCCTGAATGGCTCTGCAAAAGAGGCAGACAGTCCCGACTGGGGAGGCATCACGCTCTGCCTCGTCTCCCCAGCCTCATTCCCCATCCATACAATGGGGCTATATTAGACCGCAGCCCAAGAGATGTTGGGGTTAAGTCAGGTGACGTAGGGTGCTGTGGGAACACCAAGGAGCACTGTTGTTACAAATGTAGCTTCATGGCGATTTTGTAAGACAGCAGAGATTTAGAATGTTCTGGATTCAAACTTAGGCTTCCACAGCATGCTGAAGGGACATTCTTCCCAGGACTGGAAGCTCCTGAGAGCAGGCCTCATGTCTCACTTGCCTCAGTTTCCCCAGTGCAGCTCCAGGCACAGCACAGAGTGGGTCCCTGAGAACCCTTGGCTGAACTCTTAAAGAATTTCCAGGACTGGAAACAGGAGTGGCGGGAAAGAGCCTCGGGGCGTGAGGCTGGCGATGGTTTTCCTAGTTGGACACCAGAAAGTGGGCCTTCAACACAGGACACTTCAGAGGATGACAGGCACATTCAGTGGGAGCAATAAACTAGGACAAATTTTCCCACACTATGTGCTGCTCATTTTGTCTGACTATCACATTGTGGGGGAAACTGAGGCTCTGAAAGAAGAGCAGAACGGAGACAGCTTGCCCTTGAAATTGCAGAAGCAGCAACTCTGAAAAGGGAGGCTTGCTTGTGAGGACAGAAGCTCTCTGGAAAAAAGAACTTGGGCAATTTCAATGTAGTCTAAAGTTTCTGTTGGATAAATAGCGGCACTTCTGGCCAGTTACTAAGGGGCCTGTGGTTGCTAAGGCCCTCTGACCTCATGAGGGCCCTTTGTTCAGCACTCAATAGGCATCCTTGAGTGACATTCCCCAGCTCCCAAATCCCAGATCCCTGCAGCTTTGTGAAAAGAAGCAAGAGGTTGGAATGAGCAGGAGCAATGGACTGAACCCTGTTTTCTGGGGTACTGTATGGGGCCAGGGCCACAGCTTGTCAGAGCAACAAATAGGAAGCCATGAGCATCTGGGAGAGGCTGGGAGCTGCTGCTCCTTGCAACAGAAATACTCCATGAATGAAGAGTGAGCCCCATGCACAGTGCCTGGCGTGGGTAACCCACCTGGCTGCACAGCTCCACACTTTGTTTTCAAAGCAGCCCTGGGTGTTGTGGTTACCCACCTTCGTACTAAAAAAGCAGAGGCCTAATGAAGACCAATGGTGTGCAGAGTGCCCTGGCTTCTAGCTGTGGAAGGCCAAATAGCAGCCACCAAACCAGCCCACGCAAGATCCCCGGAGCCAGTGCTGTAAGATGTGCAAGATTAAGACTTCTCATCAGCCTACATGTAGACAGTACATCATACTGGCTGGGCACCCAATACAATCACACAGGCAAAGTGGGAGAGGGAGGCTGCTGTCATCTGGATCTTGAGTGAGACTCCAGAACCATGCATTGGGGCTTGGTGCTCAGCGTGGTGCTATCTGGAGGTGGCTTAACCTTTCAAGGGGAGGTGGGTGGCTAGGGAGACAGGAGGCTCTTGCGTGTTTTGGGGGGATGACTTTGAAGGGGTGGTGGGACCTGGATCCTTCCTCTTCTCTTTGTTCTTTGTCATGAGGTGAGCACTTCTGCTCTACTGTATGATCCTTGCTTTGATGCCCAGATTTGCGATGGACCAGAACCTCTGAATCCATGAACCAAAGCAAACTTTCCACTTTATAGATGATAATCTCAGGTATTTGTTATGGGGCCTGAAACCTGTCCAACACAGATGCAGTCTCCATCAATCCAGGAACACAGGAGCCCCTGGACACAGGAAAAGATGGCAGATGGGTTCTGCCCTAGAGCCCTGGGGAGGAGCATAGTCCTGCCATGATGTTAACCTTGTGGACCTTAGTCAGACTCCTGACCTACAAGGCTGGTCAATTTTAAACCACCTGGTTTTGGTAATTTGTTATAGCTGTAGTAGGAGCTAATATACCCTGGTTAGAAATCTGTAGGTCTAAGCCAGAAGAGGGAGCCTTAGAGATCATTTAGCTCTGTTGGTATAAGGAAATAAAATGCAGAGCAACCAGTGATCAGCTCAAGGTCATAAAGCTGGATCTTCAGTCAGCCTGCTTGGGGTCCCTGCTGGAGGGGGCAGAAAGGAGGAAAAGCAAAGGAGAGAATAGATGCGGATGACACCTATCAGTCCTGGGTTCAGCTCTGCCTGAAGCCTGCTGCCCTACCATACTTTGGCTGCGCAGGCAAGACAGTCCCTTTTGTGCTTAAGCTGGACTGAGTCACTTTTCATAGAAAGAGTCTTGACTTTCATATCTCATAGTCTTCTTGGAACCAAAAAATGGTGGGTAGAACTTAGGAGGGAAAGGAGAAAGATGATCAAAAGGAGAGAGTGAAAGAACAGGAAAAGAAGACAGGAGAAAGATGGGAGGGAAAGGGGGAGGAGAGCAACAGAAGGTGGTCCTGTGCCTCTAGGAGGGAGCCGGACACCCATCATAACACTCTACCCTCAACCTTGTGGTCCTCAACACCACTTCACGCCTGCTCTGCCTGCCCTTCAAACATCAAGCTGCTTCCCAACATTTCAGAGCTGCTTTCACCCCTCCCCCAAGAAACACTGCCTGCTTCTTCAGATTCCTTAGTTTTGAAATGCAAGTACTTCTGGTGGGGTAGAGGAGCAGTATTAACTGTAGATGAACGATGCTTTTGTTTATGAAACAGGCTTATACATTCCATCCCATTTAAGACTCTGATGAGTGGATAAAGAAATTGTGGTATTTATAAACACTGGAGTACTACTCTGCTATAAAAAGGACACATTTGAGCCATTAATGGGGAAATGGATGCACAGTGCGACCATAATGCTAAGTGATATAAAGCAGACTTCCAAGCTTACCTTACAAGAAACCACTGCATGGTTTCTCATACGAGAAACCCAAGTATAAATAATTTAAAGAGGGAAATAGAAGATAGATAATAGAAAACAGGGAGATAGATCTTGTGCAAACAGAAAGCAGACCCAGAGGAGGGGGAGGGAAGGGAAAAGAGAAATAAAAAGAACAAAGATGGATAAGGAACATGTGCCAACTCCTTACAATCATTATGTATTGCAAGCAGCACTAATAAAAAATTTTAAAGATTAAAAAGAACCCTAGTGACACAGAGGAGACGATTCCAGCCTCCTTTTACACAACTAGATGCAGGGCACAGCGTGTCCAGGCCCTGGCACCGTGGTTTGTATCAGGGTATCTGGTGCAGTGGGGGTCCTTGGAGGTGAAGCTCCTCTGGGTCTGTCATGGTTGATTTTCAAGAATGTCCAAGGAGGCTGAGGGCCAGAAAGGAGGGTGCACTGGTGCCCTCAGTGGGAGGGGCCTTTTAGCAGAAGGTGGTTCACAGGTGCATCAGCAGGGCGATGTAGGAGCTCCTCGCCACTCTTCCTTTCAAGTTTCTGAGCTGAGCAATTTGCTTTCCATTTTGGGAGGAGAGAAGTGGCTGTAACTGAAGGTCAGGGTGGAGGACACTGGCCTCTCACAGCCTTTGATCATGGAGCCTTTAACTGACTTCCCAAACCTGAACAGCTGCTCGGAGGCTGCGGTGTCTGGCAGGCAATTAAATTTCCACAAAAAGAGGCAGGAACTCTGGGCATAATGAGATGGGCACAACTCAGAGGAGGCAGCTGCTGAGCAGCTGGGAGAACAACTATGGAGGTGGTGCCATGGGTAACGCGGTGTCACTGGGCAGATGGGTGGGAACCTCCTGTCTCCAAGGTCAGGCTGGAACTCGCCTCCAGGAGGGGCAGTGGGAAACCGTCCACACCATGCAGACACTTGCTCTGCCTGGACTGGGAAGGCAGGCAGCATCCCACAGCTCTAGCCAGGCCCTGTTTGGGAAAGCACCTCACATGTCTTGAGGTCCCAAGTGGAGCCCATCCTTTCCCAAGTCTGCTCGTCTTGGTCCTTCTGATCTCCAGGATGTGGTGCCTGCTACCTGCGTCTGTAAGTGGTACCTTCCTCCCATCTCCCCACACCCCAGCCCATTGCCAGGACCTGGAGATTCTGCACGGGACCCCTTCTACCGTCACCATCACTGCACCATATCACTGCCTGCCTGAAGGAACACAGCACCTGCCAGGTGGTCCAGTCTTTACTCCTGCCCTGATGACCTATTTGCCAACGCAGGGGACCTCTGGCAGCTGGATCCATCATGAAGCTTCAGTTCACGATGTCTGTCTTGCAGCAAGGGTGAAGGTGAAACTCCATTCCTTCCTTGTCCCCTCCTCACAGTGCCACCTCTTGCTCTCTAGGCCCTAGGATGCTTGGCCTTACTTCAGTGTCCCCAGAGTATAGAACTCACTGACACCCCAGGGCCTTAGCACATTCTACTGTACTGCCACCACGACCACCACCAGCACCACCACCACGACTACCAGCAGCAGCACCACCACCAGGAATGCTCCCGCCCTGCAAATCCTTGGATCATCCAGGGCCCTCCAACAGGAGGATCTTCCTGCCCATGGATCAGAACCTGTCATGCTCACGTAGTGCTCTATACCTGCGCTGGTGGAACTTTTCCCAAAGTAGCAACTTTGTAGATACTTGTGTGATTTAATTCCCACTACTTGCATAGGGCTGAGAGCTCCTGGGAGCAGAGAGCACTTGTCTTGTGTGCAGTTCAGTCCTCAGAGCCCCACCCCACACTCGGTATACAGATGGTGCTGTAGGAGTGACAGGGAGAGGTCAGGTGATCCCGGGGTGCCTGGCCTGAGTGGGACATCATGGGAGCTGCCTTTCCAGTGCTTCTGTAGAGAGTGGCAGGTCATCACCGAATCTCACTTCCTGCAGCCCCTGACATTTAGGTGAGTGAGTCCTGCAATGCCTGCATATGGGAGTGGATCAGAGTGCGTCAGCATGTGGGACCCCCACCTCTATTTCACGAATGAAAAGGTAGGGCTCAGAGTGGTAGTCATTTCCCCACATCCATGGCTGTGTAAGGAACCGAGGCAGGCTTCGGACACAGCCTGCCAGCGGCCTGCTGCATAACACCGCTCCACTCTGTGCCTTCCTGGGGCTGTGGAAGATTGTCCTGCAGCGTGCCTCCTTCTGCCACAGACTCAGCAGCAGCCCTGTTCTTAGGGAACTCAGAGCCCGGGTGATGACTAGCATGTTGGGGAGGGCCCTGGGCCTCTTCAGCAGGGTGGAGGGGAGAGAGTGATGGCAGGGAGAGCAACCCCTGCTGGCCATGGTGCTCACTGAGGGGCTGGGGGAGTGCGTGTGTGTGTGTGTGTGTGTGTGTGCGCGCGCGCGCGCGTGCATGCACACAGTATGGTGGTGGTGGGGAGCTGGGTGTGGCTGAGGAGCCAGGCAGGAGGTCCCATCAGGAGAGACTGCTATTCTTCTCACACTTGATATGTTCTCATGATAAGCTGGGCCCTCAGTTTCCCTCCGTATTCCATAAGCTGCTTCCGGCTGGGTCCTGGGGAAGGGGCATTGCCGGGCGGTGCCACTCTCTGAGGTCCCTGCTCTGGTCCCTCTTGGTCTCCAGGCCCCAGCCTCTCTGGAAGGCCCTCACCCCATCTCATTTTTGTTCCCTCTGGCAGGATAAAGATTTTCTCAGCCTCAGGTTGGCCACTGAAGTGACAGTAGTGTTAGGTAACTATTCAAGAACCAGGCAAGCATGTGGGTACCGGGAGACACACAGTCACACCGTTCATAACAGAAAATGGGAAGGATCTTGATGGCTGACCAATGGGGATTATATTATGGTGCACCTACTCCTGTATTCTCCAGATAGGCTCAAACTCCGGCCCACAGGCCTTGCCCTGTTGTTTTTAAATGTTATAATAGCAAATATAGAAAAGCAAGTTTGTTTTTTATGTGTACTAGCTATGCTTTGTGCAGCCCAAGACAATGCAGTTCCCTTGCTCGGTCCCAAGCACCTGAAAGGCTGGACTCTCTCTGCCATGAATGTGATGCTCCATGGCCACATGTGGATGCTGGATCAACCTGCTTTCCTTCTTTGCTTTGGCAGCCAGGAAACTCAAAACCAAATTTGTAGCATTCACGCTGTGATGTAACTTTCTCCTGCTACCCTATTATTTTCCTTTTGCTATTCCCATGATTCCTGAGCCTGTTTCTTTGCAGCCTTGTTGTATTGTGTATATATGACCTCGATACAACTCCATTCATTCTTTTCTCTTTCTTCTTTTCCATTACTGGCAACTGAAGCCAGGGACTTTGCATTGAACTGTATCTCCAGCCTTATTTTTATTTTTTTGTTTTGAGAGGATTTCACTAAGTCACTAAGTTGCTCAGACTGGGTTTTAGTTTGTGATCCTCCTGCCTCAGCCTCCCAGAGTACTGGGATTAAGGCATGCACCACTATCCAGTGCACCTTCGACTTACAAACTCACTTCATTCCTGAGGGCTGGTGGTAACTCAAGTTGGTTGTAAGTCAAGACAATTTTTCCCATAAGAAATAATGGAAATACCCACAATGCATTCTGAACCTCCTTAAACACCCCTTAACTAACCTTTTCATAATAAAAAGGGTTATAAAAATGAGGGTATTCACCAAAAAGTTATAAAATGGGCCTAGTTTACCAGAAACAACACTTTCATACCATACTTGCCATTCAAGTGGCCATCTCTGGCTTGTGGGAAGGGAGGACGACACCATGGAAGGTGGCTATTGTTTTGGAGGAGAGCTGCCTTCCATGAGAACAGCAGGGATCTGGGCTCAGACTGGTGCTGAAGTAAGCTTTTGTACGCCTTCTGGCATCATTTCCAACCACGTAAGTGGCCAGCACTCAGGTTATAACTCAAGACTTTGTTCCTAAGTTAAACCTATAATTCCAGTGGTCTCCAAGTTGCTTCTCCACAAGGCTGGTTGTCACTTGACGGCGCGCTGTGCCTGGCTTAACTCTTCATTACGTTGATAGAGGAGTGATGACACAGCACTTTGTATTGAGTGTTGGCAAGATGCCAGGCGCTGAGACTAAAACTTTGCATGTGTTATTTCATATCCATCCTTGACAGACACATCAGCAACATTCCTTTATAGGGGACAATACTGAAGCCAGAGAGCTTAGGTAACTTTTCAGCACCAAACTCCTTAGTGGTGGCCAGATCAGGAATAACAGCCCAGCCTTCTGTGAGTATTCTGCTGAACGCCCCATCGCCCAGCTTTACTCTCCCTGTTCATCCATTCATCCTCACACCTAGCTGCCCTCTCCCCTGTCTGCCCACCCGCCTACTTTCCCACCTGTCTACCTCTGTATCTGCCCGCTGTGTGTCTACCCATCTGCCCAGCCACCTCCATCCACTGCTCCATCCAGCTACCACATCCACCCACACGTCAGTCCATCCACCCACTTGTCCATCTTGTTATCCAGCCAAATGCCCACTACCCACTGCCTGTCCACAGCCACTGTTGCCCCACCAGGAGCAAGCTAAATAGCAAGTTAAAACAATGACTTCCAAGGCCTGGTGCAGGAACAAATGTTCACATTTATCCCCGAGATCTCTGATAGTCAGGGGTGAGATTCCAGGCAGGGCTAAATCATCACCCACTAGTGCTGCTGGCTTTTGGCCTATTGGAGCCAAAACCCCTTTTACTGTCTTAAAAGAAAATTCACAGATTATACAACCCATTAATACGGATCGTTTAAAAATGTGTATCATGTTCCAAATGTAGTATAGAAGATAAATAAAAGGAAAGCTGCTAGTAACAACAAAGCATGCATTTCCTCATGCTGTGGCCTGGCTGTGACTACACCCGGCTGATTAGGTGGTCAGATGATGGCTCTTACCTGGGAGAAGCAGATTCATGCTGAAAGGAGGACAGTGTGCGGCTGAGACTGTCAGCTTCCCCTCTGTGCCTCACATTGGAAATGAGGGCCAAATACACATATCTACAGATGCTCCCCGGGTCACCAGTGACTACGTACTCAGACAGGGCTATTACAGCCACGTCCCAAGCACCCCTGGTGATGTTGTTGGCATGGAGTTTAAAAACAGAGGTGGTTTTGGATGAAATTCTAGACAAAACAAGATATAGTTTTCGGGCAATTTCCTTGACAGTTCTGTTCCTAGAGATTCCAGGGTCTACTAGTAGGTATGATAATTAGCAGGTAAGATGCAGCAGCTAGGTCCTAGCCACAGCTAGGTGTGCCCCGACTCCCAAGTCTGCTGAGATGCGTAGCCCTGTGCTGGCTGCACTGCAGGAGTCTGCTGGGTGGGGACAGCTGCACAGTGCCTGGGTGTCACCACGCTTGGTCCTTGCCCCGGGTACTGGGACAGCCCCCCCCCACAGGGTTGTGGCACCAGTGCCACCTGGGCCAGGCTCCTCCCCCAGAGCTCCTGCCTGTCCACTCCCTCCCCTGGCAGAGTTTGGAGGCTGGGCCTTCATCCTGGCCGTCTAATCAAAGCCCACCCAAGGACAAAGTGTGCTTCTGCAGGTCAGGATTTCACACATTCCAGCAAAGGTGGAGCTGCAGAAGTCTTGAAGCCAGTCTCAGCCCTGGGGAAGTCAGCCGGCACCGCTGAGTCTCATTTTCTGGAACCTTCACACAGAAAGCATAACCTCTCCCCTGACAGGAGATGGTCAAGTCAAACCTGGGCTTGTTCATCCTAATCTTGGACCCTAGAAGGGACAGAGGTAGATGAGGGCTGAGAAGTTACGATCCAACTCAGCTGCTGCGTGGCTTTTGCTGAGAAGCATGGCTTCTCTGAGTCAGTTTCCTCATCCATAAGATGAAGAAATTCTAGGAGTGCTTCCCCAGACAACTGTGAGCTTTTCATGAAAATATTCATGTAAAGCACTTCCCAGACATGCTTCCCTTAAAACAAGACCTCAGTACATGTGAGCTCTGCCCAGTGTCATTTTTGTTCTATAATTATGAGATATGATGATTGGCTGCTGGCTTGCCATGCCACAGGCTATTTCTCCTCTGTGATACCTGTCCACCATGGCATTCTGCCTTGGAGTGAAATCGCTACAAACTGTGAGTGAAGTAAATAAATCTTTCCTCCTTTAACTTTGGGCTTTGGGTACTTGTGTCAACAAAGAGAAAAGTAACTAAGACTGGCGGGACAGTGTTTTTTCCCCCATAATTTTATTGAGAATCAAATAGCAATGAGTCAGTTTCAAACCAAATTGGTAGGATAGTTTCAATAATTAAGACATTGCATACATTCTTCCTAGTGGTTAATTGCTGTACAAGATGCAG
>NDGN010479028.1:0-10652 GCA_002564285.1 Tympanoctomys barrerae
TATGTACTTCTTGTCATGACATACCAATTATTACCATACTGTCTCACAAGTAAAATTTTTTTTAAAAAAAGGGTAATAAATGAAAAAAAGCCACAAGAAAAAAAAAGTCACAGGACTGTCCTACTACAATGTTATATACGGTTAGATTTCTAAATTTCTGTGTAAAAATATGTAATTGTTTATTCACTTAAAAAAAACCCAATTTTCACAAGGGGTAGCACCCATTTTTTACATACGTGGAGGCCAGGTGGGCCTTTGCCTTGGGTTATTTTGAACATAGATTAAACATTTCCCACAAACTGCACCAGATGATGGCAATGAGCTGAGGCAAATGGCTCTTGTGTCATTCTTCCCATGAAAGACCCTTGATGGAATTGTTTTACTAACTTGGGGGCCATCGTTTCAGGGATGGCCAGTCTCTCCAGAGAATTTCCACCATCCTCTCTTGATATAACTTCCAGATTATTGGGCAAACTGGGCTTTTGCATTTGAAGAATAATTAGGGATTTCCAGAGATGAGAGAGTCCATGATGAGGGGCATTGCTAGGGTCCCTCTTTCAGGTTGTGCTCTTTCCAGTTAGTCCATTAAGGTTTGTCCATTAGTTATTTTTCTCTTGTTGCTGAGACAAAATACCCAACATGGGAGTAGATGTCCCTCCAAAGCTTTATGTGGTCATGGGAGTCAGGGTTTTCAGAGGTGGCTGAATCTAGAATCTGTGGTTGATCCATGACCCAATGCTGGGATTAAAAGTGTGTGCTACAGTCCTAGGATGGGTATCCTGTACACAGTGTAAGGGATGGAAAGTCTTCGCTCCCCAGTTGTTGCTTTGCTGCTTTCTGCCTGTCATGGCTATTCTCTGCCAAACCAGCCTACCTCAGACCCAGCCAATTATGAACTGAAACCTCTACAAAGTGTGAGCTGAAGAAAGCTTCCTCTTTTAACTTTGAGTTTCACATGTTTTGTCAGTATCTATAATAAGACAAGGGCAAGTCAGAGAATTTCTTAAGGGCCAAAGTAGAGAAACATGGGGAAAAGAGTAACGTTTTTATGCTTTATGTCTTTCTGTGGGCAAGAGAGTTTCCAATTTCTACACCCCACCCTGAGGAAGATTTCTAGTTTCTATGACTCACTTTCAGGGAAGAATGCAGGGTGAGGGGCTGGGGGCCAGGAGGTCAGAGACCTTGGTTCTGAGGCTGTTTCTGACGCTCTTTGGTTTCCTTACGCTCCAAGGGTGCAGCAGACTGACACACCTACTCTGGGGTAGCATTCTCTGAGCAGCAATAGCAGTGACACGGAGGAAGTACTCTTTGTAGCGACTTGTTCAAAGTGTAGTGACTTGTCTGTTCAGAGTGACATCACCTGAACAGACATCAGGTCCTTTCTTATTCTTTCCTCTTAAACAGAGAAACCCTATTGCTTACACTGGGGGCAAATTTGGCTTGTTTGGCAGAAACATCTTTCTTGTTTGCCTCCATTCTTCCCCAGGCCTTTGGTGCTGGACACCCAGGCTCGAGAAGCCAGATGGCCGGTGGAAGCCCTTGCTAGAAGCCATGCCTAGCATCATCTGTCTGCCCTTCAGCTTGAAGAAACCTGGCCCGTGAGGTGAACAGGAAAGGACTTTGGGTTGAGAGTCAAGAGAATCGGATGTCAGATGACCCTAGGGAAGGCATCTATCTAAACTCTCACTGTTCATTTCGGGACATGCCAAAATTAGAAATGCTGTCTATGTCTGGACCAGTGACACTTTTTTTTCTTTTTGCAATGTGACATAAAGTGCAGGACTCCTAGAAACAATAGTCAAGGAAAATAACTCACCTTCCTAGCAGTTATAAAAGATAAGTCTAGGAATTTAGGTATGTTATGTGTGTGTACCAAGTCCTCCCAAGGAACATAAGCATTATGTACTAGGAACATATACTAATAAAAAAGTCTGAAAAATAATCTGCACATTACTTGGATCTTTCCTTTGCCTGAAAGTTGGATTCTATATCCAACCAAGCACCTGAGAGCTGACTTGATTTACTTTCCTTTGGGGAAAAAAAATCAGAGATGGCTACGGCTAAGGCTACCTCTCTGACATATTTTGGGGGCAGGAAAGTGAAGGATCCTGGCTCATTTCTCTTTTGGGGGGGCAGAAACTTCTGAGTTAAAGGTGCCATTTAATCAACAATGTTTTCCAAAGTAGCCAAGCAATTTCACATCCCTAGCTAAGAGCATGTGATTGTGTCCCTCTCTATGTCTTCACACTGCAATTATTCTTTGATTATAGCTAACCTATATGAGACTGGTATTTCATTGTGGTTTTGATTTGTTTTTCTCTGATCTACAAGTTTCTATTTTTATATTTTGAGCTATGCTATTAGGCATATAAAGATTAAGATTATTATATCTTCTTACTGCACTGTAACTTGTACCAATATGAACTATCTCCCTTGTCCTAAGACATGCTGCGCATTTTCCTTTTGGTCCAATTTTCCTGATATGGGCTGGGAATACAACCCAGAAGCATCTTCTTGGCAAGTGCAAGGTCTTAAGTTCGATTCCTGGTACCAAAAACAAAATTTCCTAGTACACTTTCTGTCTGTTTTAGGGAAGTTCATATATACACTGGCTTTACCATCTCCTTCAATTGACTCTACTTCTTTAAGTAATTTTTCTTTATTGCCTTTTATAAGATTTATTGACTATCCTTTGCTCCATTTTGTTCTTTTAAAGTTTCCCTTATATACTTAAAATATACATTAGTATTAATGATATATTTAACTCCTCCCCTGACAAGGGAATTTAATTAACTTTTCTTTCCTCTGCGTTTGCTCTTGCCACATCTCATGTCGCAATTACCTAGGATGTTAGGCCTGTTAAGAGTAATGGTGCCAGGCATGGTAGCACAGCCTCAAATCTTAGAACTTTAGAAGGCTGAGGCAGGAGGGTGGCAAGTTTAAGCCCAGCCAGTGCAAATTAGCAACTTAGTAAGACTCTGTCTCAAAATTTTAAAAAGCTTTCTACAAGGCTGAGGATACAGTGAAGGCCTCGTGCCCAATACCTAATCTCAAGAACCCCTCCAACAAGTAACATTTTTTCCTTTCTTTTCTTTGCTTGGCACCAGGAATCCAATTTGGGCCTCGTGTTTGCCAAGCAGGAGCTGCGCTGCCAAGCTCCATCCTGCAACTAACATTCCTAAAGCAATTTATTCTACAATTTGTTTTAAATAATTTATAAAGTTTCTCCAGTCTTACATATCTATGAGGCACATATTACTGTACAGGCAATAAGTACAAATCAAAAGATACCATTAAATACAGATGAACCAGTTGGTGAAAATTAAATAAAAAGTGTCTTGGTTACTTTTCTCTATGTGCTGAGACAATGTACTGAACACCCAAAATGAAAGAGAGAAAGGTTTATTTCACGCAGTTTGTGGAGGCTTCAGTCCATACTCAGCTGCCTCCAAGGCAGACCAGCACATGGCAGAGAGCAACAGCTTATGGTGGCAAAAAAAAAACAGCAAAAGCAACAAGAGCAAAAAGGGAGGAGCCGGTGAAAGAGCCTCTTTCTCTCCCTTACACTATACACAGTCTGCCCACCCCAGGGTGGGAGTATCGCGCACACCCATAGTCCCACAAGGAACCTTGAGTCAGTCAAAAACTCTAGAAGCCCACCCCAAGACTGCATGAGGCTTTGGGGGAGCATCTAGAAAGAAACCATAACATTCTGCCCCTGCCCCCCACACACACAAGATTCATGCACATCCCTTTATGTAAAAGGCATTTTAGTCCACCTCTAACAGTTAACAAAGTTCTAACACTTTCAGCATTGCTGAAAAGTCCAAGTCCCAGGTCTCCTCCAAGATCGAATGCGAACTCTTAACTGTGAGCCCCTGTACAAATGAGAAGCTAAATACTTCTGACGTTTAGTGGCACAAGATAAACATTACCATTCCAAAAGGTGTGAACAGGGGAACACAAAGGATTGAGACTGAAGCAAAATCTGGCAGAGCTACTCTGCCCAGCCAGCCATACCCAGAAGGAAGGCAGTGAAAGTAGAACAAGGACATACAGGGCCAAAGAAGCAGGCGTCCTCACAGGCAGCTGCCATTCTGAGGAACAGCCCTCCCAGAGCGGCCTGTCCATCCCCACCCCTGTACGCTCACTCTCATGCAGAAAGATAGACTGTGTTTTACCCACCGTGACTTTCCTTTAAGATGAAACATACATTAGTCTGGGGTTTGAACTCCTGCCCCATGAGTGTCTAAGGACCCTCATTCTGCTTTTCCAGTGTCATCCTTGGGTACACTGAGTCCCACTGCTGTGATCTGTGCAGCACCAGAGCTCCATCCTGTCACTAACTCATCTTGGATCTAGCTCCTGTACTATGTATAGATTTTTCACGTTGCTCGTAGAACTTCACATTGCTATAGTAGCAAAGCATTCAAACTTAATACAATACAGATTATTATCCTTGGGTTCTATAAGTGATAATCCAGTACAGATCCCAGAGAGTTAAAGTCAAGGTGGAGGTGGGCTCTGTTCCCTTCTGAAGGCTGAGGGGACAACCTGTTTCTTTGCCTTTTGAAGCCCCTAGGGGCCTCCTGCTTCTGGCCTCATCCTCCATCTTCAAAGCTAGAAAAGCAGGCTGAGTCCTTCCCCCACACCCTCTGACCTTTTCTCCTGCCTCCCTCTTCCACTTTTATGATAACTATCTGTGATTACATTGGGTGCCCAGACAATCCTGTTACTTTTCCTATTTTAAAGTCAGCTCATTAGCAACCTTAATTCTTCTTTGCTGTTCAATGTAACATATTCGCAGTCACCGGGATTAGAACATGGACATCATTAAGGGGCTATTATTTTACCTACCACAGAGCTCAGCTAACATTTAATGAGATCCTACCACATGTAAGCAACTGGGATGAGGTCTCATTGTACCCTCACAGTAAATAAAGATTGAATGAAAAGATCACAGGCCTTGTCAACCCAGTTAGGGGGTCCAACGGAGATTTTCCTGGGCGAGGTCCCAGGTTAAAGAATACATGTATGCAAGATGTCAGCAACAACAGCAGGCAGCATGGAGCAGGGCAGAGCACAAAAGTGCAAGAGGGCAAGAGCAGTCTGCGTCTTTATTGTCTAATTCTTATAAGGCTGTTGTTTTGTATTTACATTCTTACGTAGTGCTGTAACCAGCAGATGTGTGTTTACCTGTGCTAAGTCATGGTTACATAACTGTATCCCACTGTGTGCGAGTTGGTGTCACATCCTCAGGTGCCCCTAGATGCCCCTGAGTTTTGAAGCACCCCGAGTGGTTCCCCGAATCCTACCCCCTTAAAGGTAGGTGTATGTAAATGTAACATTTCACATGCAACAGGGCACAAGTGTATCCCTGTGCTGCAGTCAGTAAATCAAGAGTCTTGTGGTTTTGCAAAACCCCTTTTTACCATTTGAACAGTTTCATCTATCAGCAGCAGCAAAGCCTGATGTGTACCATTCAAGGCCTGGGCCATGTGTTGAGTAAGGGTTTCAACCTGGAGGTTGGGTCTATGGTGCTGCTTTCTGAGCTTTTCCTCTGCCTCTTTCTTCCACTTTCATGATAACCTGTGATTACATTGGGCACTCCTGGACAATCTAGTTTACTCAGCCTGGTCAGATCCTACTCCTAGCAGCTTCCCATATGCAGCAGTCAATATTTTGAGTCAGATGCTATTCCTAAGGGTCGTCCATTGCAATGCCTGTTCAAGACATCTGTTAAGTCATTTCACAGTCAGAAGAGGGGCTTGTGTCCTGGACCATGATACGCTACACAGTCAGCTTTTAAGTCATGCTTCTATGTCTTATCATAGGTGGACACCCCATAAGGGACAGTGCCATATCTGTCATTTCACAGCTGCCCAAGCTGGCAACCAAAGCATTGGTCCCCTCAGGATAGCCCAACCATCTGTGCACATGTGGAGGGGGCCTTCTTCATTCACCACAAGCAATCACACTGTCTGCAGACAACTGGCTTGACCTGCCTGTTCCAGTTTCAAACCAGAGTACTTCTATACTAGACTGGACAGTGAATGTTGTCCATTGTGGGGGTTGGGTCATGGCTAGATCCATCAGTATACCCTGCATCAGCTGGAGGTCCCTCTTTCCCTTCTGCATAGGGACTAGGGGTTATGTCTATCTTCCTGGACAAGCTCTTGTGCCATGTACATCGTGGGTTGCAAAATCAATGCCAGTTTGGCTGCCAACAGACCAACTGAAAAAGAGGCCCACAGTTGGAGGTACGTCCCCCAGTGAGTAAAAATGGGTCCCATGCCACCTCACTCCTGGGATGGGCTGCCCATTTCTGTACCCAGCCCTCTATCTGCCTTGTGATTCCTCACAGCATGCAGAGTAGAGTACCGGGCTGCTGTTTCTCAGTCATGGAATGCCAGCTCTGGGCTCCCTTCCACAACCATGACCAACGCACAACAGGGTGCTTCCACTTCCGGTTTTGCCATAGGTAGGCCGCAGCCAACTCCATCATCATCTACACTGATGGTTAGGATAGATGGCCAGGTAGGGTCAGTGACTCATTGGGCTTGCACCTATGCAACAGCCCTCTTGGAGTCCTGAAAAAGCAGCTCCTGCTGCATCTGTCCAGCCAGCAGCTTCTGTTGTGTCTCTCCAGTCCCATGTTGTACCCCTTTTGGCCATCTGGTAAAGGGGTACAGCAGGGTAGTGAGGTGCAGTGCTTCTGTCAAAAACCTAGCAAGCTTTCATACACCTATAACTGGCATACTGTCATGGGTCTGGTCTGACCCAACCGTAGAACACCCAAGAATTCTACAGGTAAGCCAGTCCCTGGACCTTGTCTTTGTCCACAGCCCACCCCCATGTTAGCAAAGTTCCCCTCAGGCTGTGCATGGCAGCTTCCAAATCCGCGAGGCAATCAGCGGTTAACATAAATCATCAACCCAAAACTGTGACAGAGTGTGGCTTGGCCCAGCTGGCCAGGTCCTGGGCCATCAGGCAGTAGCACAAAGTTGGGCTATGCAAAGATCTTTGTGGTAACAACTGGAAGGTCCACTGCCTGCCCTTCTGGGGGAAGGCAAATAGGACCCAACTGCCAGCGTCAGGGTGAGACTTTACAGTCATTCAACATGATCCATCTGGATCACAGGCCACACAGAAGGGTTCTGTGCAGGACCTATCACCCACACTTCTGACTTCAAGACAGTCCATGTCATCTCCTCCGGACTACTTCCTGCACACAGCCCAGAAGGCCTGTGGGAGAGTCAGCAGAATGGTATGGATGCCCACGGACTATGGTTTTTACCATGCCAATTTGCAACCAGAATGCCCTGCAGGCCAAGCACCAGTCAGTATGTCTGTATATACCAGTATATATCCATGGTATATATTCAGCCATCAGGGAAACATAAACATCATACAGGTGTGGGGGAAAGTGTCTGATATCCAGTCACCCGGGCCTTCCATACATGCAGTCGGTCCTGTAAAACAGTCCGGGTGCCATATATTAGTGTAGACTTGGGTCCGGTATCCACCAGTGCTAGTACATTCTGCACATTCTTGAGGGATCAGTAATAGTCAATTCCATACGTGGCCTCCTATCTCCTAGGATGCCTCCCACCCCCAAGACCCAGGGAACCTCAGCCTGACTCCTAATTGAGGAAAGAGGCAGCCAGTGTCACTGCTTCCTGCTTCACTGGGGCCACTTTGGCCTCCTGGCCCTAGCCCAGTGGCCAGTATTGCCGCACAGAGTGTAGCTGCCTCCACAGAGCCAGCACCACATGCAAAGGTTGCCTGTCTGACTTATTTGCAGCTAAGCCAGCAGATCTGGGGCCACCTTTCAGGGGCCCCACAGACTGTCTTTGGGAGTAGCTCCATTTGTCTGGGGCTCCCCCTTCTTTTTCTCCTCTGCCGAAGGTTTCTGTGGGTCTCACCGGACCTTGTCACTTCACCTCCATGACTCTCCGCCTGGCCAAGCCATCCACAGCATCGTGGATCAGGCGATCTGTAAAGGGGCCTGGAACGTCGTCCCTAATACACCAGCCAGCTCGCTCACCAGGACCATGCCTTCCTTGCACACCATCAGCAAGTCCTTGTGTGCACTACAGTACTGCAATGGGAACATCATTTGCCTCATACCCATTTCATGTAGCACAGTTATCAAGTCTAGAGTGGTTCTGGCAGGTCACCTAAATTCTCCCAAACCAAGAGTGCCACAGCCATCAACCAATTTATCACAGTCTGATTGCCTGCTTCCAGGCCTGTCCTCTGTACATCCTCCGGAGCCCATCTCATGGGCAGGGAGCAGCGGGGTGGCCTTAACTGTGTGTTGTCAGCCCCATCATTGCACAGATATGGCAGCCACACAGCCACTGCTTCACCTACCTTTTGATTTGTCTGGCCAGCTCCCACGGCTCCGTGAGTGCACTGGTTCTGCATATTGTGCTCTAGGTGGAGGTTGGTGGCCACTCCAGGCCTCCTCTCTGAACTAAGCATTCCTCTACCTCCACTTTTTGACAAATAGCTGGCCTACCGTGAAAAGCCAGGGGATTTTCCCAGGGATTTCCTTGGAGAGGGACATGCTTCCGGAGACATTTCTGGAGGAGGCAGTGTTTCCCACACCTGGCAACATGAGCTCGGCAGCAGCCAGCCAATGCTCAAGGTCTTCCTTTATCTGCTACTTCTGGTCTACCTGCTGGACAAGGCTGTCTGCCTCCTGATGTGCACGGCAGAAGAGAGTGAAGAACGCCATGCCACCCAGCCCACTGGTTCAGTGAGGGGGGGAATTTGTCTCTCATTTCCAAGAATTGCAAGATACCTCTGGGCTCCAATTGGACTGTTTTCCAGTTTTGGGGGCCTTCCAAGCTGCGAAGAAGGTGGCTGCAGGTAACCATGGAGAGGCTTGGGTCACTTACCAGCCTGGGGCTGTCCTTTCCTTTTAGGTCCTGTTTCCATACCCCTCACTACCAACTTGCTCCTTTTTTCCAGTAACTCTAGAAATAATTGCATTTGGAGAAGCTCTTTGTAAGGACAGCTGCCACAGAAGGTTTTATTTACCTTTACCATAGCCCAGAACCCTGATAGCAATGACAGGAAGCTCAAAGAGAAAAAGGGAAAGAAAGGCAATGGGAAAAGAGTAAAGAGATACTCAAGGCAGAGCAGGGAGTAATGGAATAATGGGAGTAATTGCTGTCCCACTATCACAGGGCTGAGCTTAGAGGCTTTGTTTAAAACTCAGTGCATTGAGCTGTTTACCCACCTTGAGCGCTTTCTACAGCCCCACATCTGTTGTTACGCTGGATGTGTCGTGCTGCTCCTGGGCTCCTTCTCAGTTATATTAAAGCACTTTTTAATTGCTACATCTTCCCAGGCAGAGAAAGCTTAATCTGAATGCAGCTTTAAAACCAACAGCAATCAGCAGAGATCCATCAATTAGCATTCCGCATTAAGCGATGCGGAGTATTTTCCAGGGCTCGGAGGGCCTCTCCACACCTGTACATTTTACAGGGTTCATTCTCTCCTGTTTGAATAATTTTCAGGGCTCTTGACTAGCAGTCTTGACTGACAGTCTTTCCAGCTGCCAAAAGAACACATTTCATACAGTCGTTCTTTTCTAACTAAAATGGTACAGCTCCAACAAAGGTCTTTGCCACACATTTTTTAGAGAAAAAAAAAAAACCACTTCAAACCACTAATTATAATTTATTATAACAATACTTCCTAGGAAGTGGAGTTCTCACTATAATTAACTGCTGAGGAGTAGGATGTAGCGACTGTTTGTTTAGTTTCCATCTACTTGTTCAGAATTGTCACCCCTTGAAACTTAACTCCCAATCAGATTTAAATTCCAAATGTTATGGAAGCATTGTAAACCTAGGGCTGAATATTTTGCAGCAGTTTTCTCTTTTTCTTAAGAATTTTATTTAGGTTGTGTCTGCTATTTTCTCTAGTTAAGAGGAAAAGATTTTACTCTAAAATGTTAACACAGCTAAGAAATTTCCATAAGATTGAAATGTGTGACTTCTTAGCCTCAAACACAGCTTTTAAAAGCTGGGTTGCAAGAATTTTAAAATGTACAACTTACTGTCATTTCTTCAACAAGTGTCACAAAGACCTCTTATTCCAGGGTCAGCGTACTGAGAACGGTGCTAATCTGTAAGACAGAGATGAAGTGCATAGCTCACAATATTGTTGTAAAGATTAAGTATCGTCTGAGCATTTGGCAAAGAAAAGGCCTTGGTACAGGGCAAGCAAGTCTTGCTTTCATTCTTTGCCAGTCAAGGAAAGGCAATATGGTTGTGCTGGTTGGCTTGCTTGTTGCCGGGACAACATAAGGAAGAGAGATTTATTTTCAGTTCATGATTTTAGAAATTGCAATCCATGATCATCTGGCTCTAAGGCAGAAATACCACAGTGGAAGGGCCAGTCAGATAGCTCAGTGGACTAAAGCACCTGCTTAGGCAGATGCAGGGGCAGGGGTTTCATCCCCACTTGCCATGTCGACCCTGCCCCCAGGGCACACTGAGATGGGATTGAGACAGGCATGGTGGTGCATGCCTGTAATCCCTGTAATCCCAGCACTTGGGAGGCTGAAAATAGGAGGATCACTATGTCTGATCTGTGTAGTGAGACCCTGTAGACCATGTACTATACATATATAT
>NDGN010479671.1:0-13843 GCA_002564285.1 Tympanoctomys barrerae
AAAAAAAAAAAAAAAGAAAAGAAAGAAAGAAAGAAAGAAAGAAAGAAAGAAAGAAAAAGAAAAAGAATGAATTTTAACTTTATTTGAGCTCCTAAAGTGGCAACATCAACCCATTTTTTTCATCTATAATTTCCTTTAGGGAGGTATTTACAAAACTGGTGTGGATATGTGTAACATTTGTGCTCTTAAGAACAACTAAGGCTTCATTTTCTTTGTTTCCCTCAATAAGATAATTAGTCATTAACAATCAGAGTGATCACTGATTATTTTTAAATCATAAAATACTGACGACCATAGATTCGTTTTTTATAAGAATTTGTGGAATATCTACTATGCTTAAGGGAATGTGCTGAAAATTTAAGAACCTCGAACTTAATTCCTTCTTAGGTTTTTATTATTTTATAATTAATTCTTTTTTATTTTTCCATGATATGAAATATTTTAGTCACAATGAAAATATTGGAGCTGGGAGTGGTGGTGCACACCTGTAATCCCAGCACTTGGGTGGCTAAGGCAGAGGATCACCAAGAGTTTGAGGCGAGCCTGGGGTAGAGAGTCAAGGCCAGCCTGAATTGCACAGCAAAATGCTGTCTCAAAAATACAAAAAATTGAAATACTGGGAGAAAATAATAATTTCTAACTACTAGCAAGTTGATTTTTTCTTCAGTTTTTATCCTATATTAAATGCCATTGCCCAAAAGATTATACTGCATTGTACTTTTAATACAAGCCCCAACTTATAGCTTTTTAGATGAAATGTAGAGCCAAGTCCCACTGGTATTTGAAAGTGGCAATATCATGATTTTCCATATTTTATATTCAAGTATTTTTTTTCTCTTTTCTCAACCTGTTCTGTAGACAGGTTTCCAATTCTGTACCATATCTTCAAATGTGATTCTACAGGAAATTTCATATAAATGGCAAATAGTCACTGTATTTCAGAAACAAATAGCCCTTTAATTTGATAGCAAACAAATTTCATTTAAATAAAAAACGTACTTTCATTTCCAAAATCTGACCTTTATTTCCCAAAAACTCCTATGAAGAAATTCCATTCATGAATTTTATCTATACCAGAACAAAAATATCTAATTGCCTCTTCTATGAAATCTGTATTTATCAATTATGGCTTTCTCAGGGAAATTCTAATTTGCAAAAATGTTCTACATTCCAAGCTTTAACAGTTGGAGGTGGATGTCCTTAAGGATGGAGGGGAAAAAAGTTCTTTTTTAAATGGCACATTTACTAATTATAAAATGCTCTTATCTCTCTGCAGCCAAAGCCAAAATGAACATGTGCCTTGTACTAAGAAATCCCAGGATTGTCACAACTTGTGCCAGCTGTTGAGGTTATGACACCTGTGCCAGCATCGCCAGCTCTGCCCACTGTCATCTGTTCCAAGTGTTCCATCTGCACTGTTTGTACCAATTCTCCCATTTCTGCATCTGTACCTTCTGCAGAAACGTTTCCAACAATGCCAGCTGTGTCATTGGTGCCAAATATGCCAGATGTTCTATTTGTCCACCCTGGGCCAAATCAATGCAGTTTTGTGCTCATTAGTTTTAGCTGGTAGATTCTATTTTACAATTTTTTGAGATGTATTTAGATTGAATCCAGGCAAAAATTCCCTTTACAATGATATTACTTCTATCCATCCATCTTTTTGCAACCCCAACTTTGTATCTGAAAATGTGAGTAGGGCAATGTTATTTTGATCATATTGACCAGCTCAGGATATTCCAGTTTAATATTAATTGCAGTAGATAATTTTCTATGATGTAAAACTCTGTATCACAAATACTGTAGAGTACAACAACAAATTGGCAAAGTGATTAAAAAAGAATAAACTTTGTTCTGATAAACAAATTGAGAATGCTCGAAATCAATATGGTAAGCCGATTAGAGTAATCTGTGGCATAATGTCTCATTAAGCTTCCTGTTTATTGGTCTTTTAATTGATAGAGTTAAACATGTGGATTAATGTTTATGTCATATATTCCCATTTTTTGTTTCTGCTCCAGAGAGTATTAAGTAAGGGTGCACGTGGGTGGTAGGGCAAGACCCACCTCTCTTGCTGCTTCCTGTTGAACTGAGTAAGCTTAGGATCTTGTCCTCCAGCTAGAATATAGCTTCTCTCTTCTCTCCCAAATGTCAGTTCTGCTGGTGCCAGCACTAACCATTCTTGTTCATATGCTCTTCCAGCTTTAAAAATTGAAGGAGGAAAAGTATTTTCATACTCGCAATCTCAATATTCTGCATCACCACAAACCAAAAAATAATGTTTGTCTCTTTTCTCATCCAGAAAAGTCTTTAAGGAGGCCAAAGCTCAATCTCTGGATTCTAACCCAAAGTCTTTCCCTCCAAATCATTTTTAAAGGCAGAGAATGAATGTATCATTTGTCATTTTAAAATCAGGAAAAAGAAGTCCAGAGAACATGAGGCCATCACTTGTTTACTCACCCTGGGTTACGTAAGTTGACTCTTTCAGTGACAAAAGCTGTGTCTGTGCATCAATTCTTAGAAGGGCTCATGATGAAATTATTGACAACAAACAATTTATCAGTTCACAGGCATGTCCAGAGATCTGCAATCACTGTGAGCCACAGTGAACAAATGTCTCAAAGGCTTTGTCTGGTTTTCAAAATCTATATAGAAAACACAGAGTTTCCATAGTGAATCACCAAGCATATTATCCAAAAAGTGATGAACTGAATTTAGGCCTGAGGGTAAAACTCCAGGTCATATCTTACTTTCCAGTCAAATATCTGTTTGCTGAGACTCTAGACCCACAAGGGCAAATGGTCTCAGCAAATTTCAGTGTCCCAGGATGTGAAGACTAAGTTTCCACTCCACATCTCTTCCTACATAGTATCAGGGATTATTTCTTCAAGCCTCAGGTCTTCTACTCTCCTACCCAAGTTGTATCCATTAATGATCCTTTCTCTATAAACCTTTTTCTACCTTTTGAACATAAAGATGAGATTGAATAAATATCTATTCATTAAAATGGTAGCTTTCTATCAAAATATGCCCAGCCTCTAGTTAGAAGGATCCAATCTGAGTCTGTTGACCCTACTTGTAGAAATGCCATAAACTTTAAAAATTCTAATTCGCTATGTTGCAAGATGCCACCAGAGGGAACATCCTTAATTAGGATTAAAATAGTCTGTGACTCCTTGGGAGTGCACCCTGTACCTTCTTAGCACATTTTAATTAATATAACTTCTGCTCCCTACTGACAAAGATGTTTCTGATGGTGTTTTGGGCCAACATATTTACCGCCTTCATTGGTGTGAGTCACTTGAACACTTGGAGGAAGCCTCAGACTTCATGGTTTCATGGAAAGAAAGGAGCTGAGTGTTAGAATTGCCAGGTGGGCAGAAACAGCTGAGAGCATTTTTTCATCATCTATCTGACCTTCTTTATGTAACTTCTTGATAACGGGAATTAGAAGAGCCCTTGAATTTGCACATAAAGAATAGAAACTACACATTGCAAGCTTTCAACAGACAAGCAAAGAAAAGGGCTGAATGTTTTAGAAATTTGCCATCATTACATATAGCTTCCCTGTTCAAGAGTTGTTTTTCTGGAGCCTGTCCATTGCTTCCCTGGCTATTTATAAAAGAGAATCTCAGGTCTCTTTTCTAGAGTATTTGCCTTCCTGCTTTCCCATTCTCAATATCCACACTTTCAAATTTTGGAGAAGAGTGAAAACTCTAACCTTTTTAGTCTCATCACTGTTGGGTGCACCAGTAAACTGAGTATCACTCTCAGCGTCACGAGAGTGGAAGCAGTTGCTCAATCAATATTCATTAAGACAGCAGAAAAGGAGGTAAGAGCTTATGCTGAAATGTCACGGCCTCAAGTAACTGAGTACTTCAGCTGCTATTGTTGTCATTTTCATCATTTTCTCACTCATTTCTACACCCTGTTATTTTTCAGGAAAGTGACATTATTTGACTCACTAATGTTCCAAGATTTGTATTTGGCTCCTGAATGGCAATCTTCAACTCCAGTGTTGATATATATAGACAAGCTATCTACATATAGAAGTCTGTCAAAATGTAGAAGAGTTTGAGAGACTGGGACAGAGGTTGATATTAAATAAAGTAGGACAACCGTATACAAAGACTAAGTCACTGCACTAAATCCATAAGATCAATGCACAGAAGTGGATTGTCTCCGTTAAAGGAAACAAGGTGATCAGAGAGCAATAAGAATTAATGATTCACAATGTTAATGAACCATCAAGTAGAAAGCAGTCATAAAGATTTGCTAATTCAACCAGAAAACTCAGATCCTGAGAGGCTAAGTGGTATAGCCACGCTCATAACACTATCAAACCTAGAACCAAATTCTCAATGCCTCCATTTCTTCAAATATAAAATGGGGATGATAGTAACTGTACTAAACCAAGAGAGTTTAAATGAGTAATCAGGTACAAATATAGCACTTGGAATGTGACCTATTAGATAGTAAATACTATGTGTTCCTTACCATTATTATTGTCATCATTGACATCATTATTAGAATACCTGAGCCTGGATGATTTTAACTTTTATAGGAGCATACTAATTGAATCTTGCTAATCTCAACCCAGAGCCTTGAACACACCAGACAGGTGCTCTACCTCTGAGCCACACCTCAACCTCAAGGTGTCTGTGTTTCTAAAACACTTATGAGGATATTCTGATGCACTGGCTGAAAAACAAAATGAAACGAAACAAAACAAAACAAAACTCTCCAAGTCAAGCTAGTGTTTTTCTCCTCATTAAACCAGCCTCCTGGCTGAGGACACAGCCCAGTCATAGAACATTTAGCTAGCATGCACAGGCCCTGGGTTTCATCCCCATCACCCTACCGAAACCAAAACCAAAACAGCCTCCTGCTAGGGAAACTAATAAATTTTATAGTAACCTGCAAAATGTTTAACTTGAAACAAGAAACATCACTTTATTAAAAAGATTTGAGTGAAACTGGGCTAATATTTCCTGTCTCAACTTCTGATCCCAAAGTCATTTCTTGCCTCATCTCAATCCATTCAAGTTGGACTGAATCACAAAAGCCAGAGATGCAACATTAGCTCCCGAGCCTGCTCCATATGCTCTGCTATGAGTTTACCTCATTGTTAACCTTGTTACAAGTCGAGATCAATCATAACTAGTGTTGAGATGAGTGATGATGCAGATGGGAAGGTGTTGAGAGATGGGTCACCATGCTGGTATCTCGTGCAATTGCAAGTACACAGTGAGATCCAAAAATAGTCGTAGGATCCTAAGTATAAATCCATAGTGTATTGAACATACAATAGAGGGCTTTTCTGGAGCAATTGCTTCAAATCATGTTTAAAGCAGTTCATAGCACTTTTGTGCATGAAAGCACAGTTGCTCAACCTGTAGACTATGGTGAATTTGTATGGCCCAGATGGTTCATAGGGGTGCCAAGGTAGTGACCCCTGAATCCTGGGGCCAGCCAGAGCTTCTGGGCTAATCGCCTTCAAACATTAGCAGCTTCAACCCCTTGGCCATGCAAATATTACCATCTTCTGCATGTGCCATGTCATAAAGAATGCTGGAGAACAGCACTAACCACACAAGCCAAGCACGGGAGCAGCACTCAGGAGATAGTTAGATTCTAAACCAGTAGTGTGTAAAAAGAAAGAACCAATGGGTAGACGCCATGCTTTGCATTCTATTTTAATGCAAAGCAAATATACCATATTAATGTCTTAAAAGAAAGAAGGCAGTTACATTCCTTATTTCCAAAATGCCTTATAGGAAGGTAGCTTACATTATGCAGGAGTATATCCCCAAAATACACTACCAACAAAATATTTTATCAAGAGCAATTGTATCTTGTCTTCTTGATTTTTATTTTGAAATGTTTCAATCTTTTTTCATGAAAGTCTTCACACTAAGAGAAAATTTTTATTTAATAAAAACTTTAATGAGTTTATTCTTTGAAGATGTTCTTTATTGAAGAAATAACCTCATAATAAATGTCAACATACTCTTTACCTATATTCACAATTATTTATGTTTGGACACATTTAACATTTACTTTATCTCTATTTTTCTTTCTACACAATCATCTGAAAGTTGCCAGCATTATGCTGCTTCCTCCACAAATGTATTTTCATATACCCCAAAGGACAAATAAAACATTCCCAACACAACCACAGTATTGTTGTCCCATCTAAAAGAATTAGAAGGGAGTTAGGGTATAACTAATACATGCAAGGCTAGAAATTCAATCCTTAGCATAACACCCACACATACATATTAAAATGAATTCTAACAATCAAATAAATAGCTTATATTTTTATATTTTAATTCCCTTCATTGTCCTTTATAAGTTTCTTTCCCGCTGGGAGTATATCTTAGTGACAGAATACATGCATAATATGTGCAAGGCCATAGTATGTGCGAGACCCTTGTTTCAATAACCGGCACTGCAAAAAAAAAAAAAAATTCTTTGCCTCTTTCCAAGATACAGCCCAGTTCCATTTATTGTATTTGGTTGTGAAGATGGGGATGAAGCTCAGCAGTAGTGTGCTTGCCCTGCCTATGCCTGGCCCTGAGCTCAATTCCTAGCACCATACACAAAAAAATTTCTCACTGCACTTGATTATGTTTTTTTAGTATCTTTTGTGATCCTTCCACATTTTAAAAAATATTTTATTATTTAGTACATGGTCTCGCTACACAGCTTAGACTCATAGTGATCCTCTTGTCTCAGCTTCTCTAGTGCTGGGATTACAGGTGTACACAACCACACTCAGTTTTGGTGGCCAGCTCAGTGTGGGGCTGGCGTGGCATGCATCACTAGGAATCAACTCCAGGTCTTTGTGCTTGCCAGGCAGGCACTTAGACCACTGAACGATCTCTCCAGCCCTGGTTCTTTCACATTTTTTTTTAGAAAGAAAAAAATTTTTAATGTATTTAGTACAGGGTCTACAGGGTCTCACTACATAGATTGGACCATAATCCTCCTGTTTTCAGCCTCCCAAGCACTGGGATTACAAGCACATGCCAACATACCCAGTCTCAATCACCATTTCAGCATACCCCAGGGGCAGGACTGACAGGGCAGGGCATGCCAGGGATCAAACCCTGGCCACTGCGCTTTGCCTAAGCAGGTGCTTTAGTCCCCTGAGCTATCTAGCCAGCCCTTCTTTCACATTTTAAAAACTGGGGATATTTATTCTATTTTATAGGGTTAGGTATTGCCCAATTCTACAATGAAAACAAAGCCAATTAAGATATTAGAAAAATGTTTCTCGTGATGCTTATTATTTTAAAGAAAGGGAAGTTGTTTTGTAGATCATTACACATTTGGAATTCATCATTTTATGTACGCTTAAATTCAGAGAGAAAGAACAACTTTAAAACTCTAGAATACAGGTGAAAGAAGTAATCTTGGACTAAGTTAATACACTGAATTAAGTGGAGAAACCTGCTATGCAGTTTCCATTTTCCTCCCTATGGAGTATCAATAACCTAATCTCAGCGACACTTTCCACAGGCCCCCATTAGGGAGCCACCCACGGAGGGAATAAAAATAATCTCACCGGTACAGCTTCCAGCCAACAGTGATGCTGGGAAGGACATTCATGTCCTCAGAGGCTTGGCCTGAGACAGCACCAGGGTTCACGTACACAACTAGTAGGGCAGTCGACCCTACCAATAAATTCATTAGGTTTAAATTGTCTTATTTTATTTTTTCCCAATTTATTTTTTTAGTGTGTTTCGAGTACACTATCGTTACATTCACTTTGGAGGACTGGTACAAGGATACAGCCTACCTCAGTCATTTTTATCTCTTTATCACACCCCCTCGTTTCCTGAAATGTCTCATCTCACCTGTGACCAAAGGGGACCATGCTATGGCTCATTATAAATGTGAACCGAGCTCAAAGGATCCATTGGAGATGGAGCTACACACGTAGAAATCATCAGTGTTCCAGCGTGAATTCTGCTTCTTCAAACCTTATTTTCCGTCTTGAACAAATCCTTTCTGTGGTTACTATGTCCTTATTTAATATCCTTTGTCACAGGGTAGTCAGGGAGAATGCCGCCTCTTACCATAACCAATGTTCTATGTCCTAGACATACTGCCATCCCCGTTTTCACATTTATTATGGGTTACAAAAATGGAGAGTAGGCACAAGATTAAGCTATAAACATACAGTATAATACTTAGAAATCTGTTGTATTTAAAACCCAAACTGCATAGAGGAATTTATGTTCTTATAACCTCCTGTAAGATTATTCTCTCTGCTACTTGGTCAGTATGTTAATCTGTCATAATAATGACTATTTTGTAAGCTAAAATAACAGAATAAAATGCAGCTTTCTCTAAACCTTGGACAGAACGCATGGGTTATCATTTCAGTGGCAAGACTAGACACCACCAGTGATCACGTGGTAGCCTATCCTAACTGCAAAGAAAATTCCTGGTCAGGAGTGGGAGGGGAAACACAAGAAGTATTCCAATGAATGAAAGCTACAAACCACAAATTATTAAAATTATGAAATTAGGGCTGGAGTGATAGCTTGGCCTTTGTGCCAGCCTGTGGTCTGGCATTGTCTTTTGTGATGGTTCTCGCTATCCTGTACAACCTTCTAGCTTTGCTTGTTCTTTGTTTAGAATAACAAGCAACACCGTTTTGATTCTCAGTATCTGATGTGCAGGTTTAGGGAAAGGAAAACATGTTAATTCCCTAGGCCTGCGATGAAGTACCACAAATCAGGCAGCTTAGAAAAACAGAAACCTATTCTCCTGCAGTCCTAGAAGCTCCAAGGCCCAAGTCAAGGTGTTTGGAGAGCTGTCTACCATCTGAGGCTCTAGGAGAGGAACTTTCCTGGCTTCCCTAACTTCTGATAATTGTCAGCAAGCATCACTATTCCTTGGTTTGTGGCCTTGTGCATCCGTGTCCAAATTTCCGTCTTCTTATAAGAGTACCATTTCGATCAGGGTCCACCCTAAGCCAGTATGACCTCATCTTTGCTGTATTGCATCTACAAAGTCTTCATTATTTTGGAAGACATATTTTAACCCACAATAAAAGGAAACTGAAAACTTTTGGCTTTTGTGCTTGGTAATAAAAGGAGACATAAAATTGTGTGTGTGTGTTTTTAAAAATCCAAAATGCCTTAAATTTTCTTAACAAAAAGCATTTTTTAAATTACATGAAATATAGGCATTTCATTATACTATTAAGATATAGCCTTGAAAATGTAAAGGCTTATACACTCAAAAAGTCCACATTATTTAATTTTATTTTAAACTTTTCTTTTATTCCAGTGCTGGGATGGAATCAGAGTCTCATACAAGACCTGTGTCACTGAACTATGACAGTTAAAAGTTAAAAGTTCAACCCTATTTTGAACTTTTAGCATGTGACTTCAACATGTTACTAGTATTGATGAAGCCTTAGAGAGACAGACATGCCGTATAGTTGTGTAGTTAACTATGCAGACAAGAAAATGGAAGTAAAAACAACTCCTTGAGTATCTGACGACTAGCTCTGGGCAGTAAAGCTTTTTAGCACTTCCATAGAGTACTAGTCATTTTAAGCACTTAGGAGTTCCACTACAGAAATATGGCATCTAGAGGCAGGAAATGCAGGATGCAGAGATATTTAAAAACCTAGTAATTGTCCTAATGTCAAACACTAGAAATGCAGTAAGTGTCTCATTGTGTGCCATGGTTTGGAAAAGTGTACCACCAAGACTCCTGAAAGGCTTGTTTCTCGGTATGCGCTACTGGAAATAGGAGGAAACAGGAAGAGGTGGGCCCTAGGCGAGGTCTTGGGCCATTAGGAACATGTCCGTAGAGACTGTGGGACTGGGTCTCTGCTGCTTCCTCTCTTTTGTGTCTTGGCCATGACGTGCTGCCTCACAAGGCCAGAAGCAGCAGAGTCTACTGACCCTGGACTAGATCCCTGAAACTGTGCACCAGAAGTAAGCTTTTCTCTTTTAAGTTGGTTACCTTGGGTATTTTGCTACAGTATCATAAAGCTTATTAAAACACTAGACAGTAGGCCAGCCACATAGTTCAGCAGACTAAAATGCCTGCTTAGACAGAGTGCAGCAGCCAGAATTTGATCCCCGGCATGCCGTGCCAGCCCCGTCCATGGGGCAACTGAAACTGGGCATGGTGGTAATCCCAGAACTCAGGAGACTGAAAACAGGAGAATCACTATGAGTCTGATCTACATAGTGAGACCCTGTAGACCTTATACTAAAATACATTTTTAAAAAACCAAAAAAACTACTGGACATAGAGGACCAGACCAGATGTGTGGTCTAAATTAGCAAAGCTCTCCATATTGCTTTGAAAAGAATTGTCGTAGGAGTTACATTTTTATATAACCATCTCTCAGCAAAACTGAATTGCTCTCTCACCCTTCAATTCAGGTCCCCACAGCAAAATGCTTTCACAGCAACTTGTAGTGTTTCTTTCTGTAGATGACCACACCCTGCTGGCACGGTCAGTTACACTCCTCTTTTTCTTGTGGAGTTACACAGATGTGTGAGTTTTAGCCCTGCAGCCCCAGAATCTTGGACAAATGGATTTACAACCACTCTAAAATTCCACATGTGCTCCAAGCTTCCTCCTTGATGCTTACAATCACTGCAAATGTAAAAGGCAGCTGAACTGTCTGAACTGTCCAAAGCAAACCTTTGACGACAGTAAATCATTCTATTTGCCCAATAAACCCTGATATTTCAGCTTGATCAGATTAATAAAAGCCTGGTACCTTAGCAAAGCCTTTTGGGAGCCTTTGGACAGCTTGCAGAAATATGGTTTTAGGGACCATTTTTGGTCCCTTGCCTTCCTCTCTAGCTCTATTTTTCTGTTTTGCTTTTGGGTTCTCATGAGCTAAGTAGCTTTTCTCTACCATACCTTTCTGATACAATATTTCTTGTTTTGGAGCTAGCTGAACAAGAACTCCATCCTCCAAAACCAGGAACCGAATTCAACTTTTCCTCCTTTAAGTTGTAGGTGTCAGACACTGTATCCCTGTGCAGAGGAAGCTGATTAAGGTGTCTTGTGCTCTCTAAGTCAGCCTCGTTGCGTGTTGCTCTCCATCAATGGATTCAAGCATATGCCAGCAGCTATGCCGTCTACATCCATCTGGATTCCTGTGCAACCATTCTCTAGTAGACACTTTCCCGTCCCTGAGACAAAACACTGACAACACCAGAATTTACTTTGGTTCCTGGTATTAGCTCATGGTCAGTGGGTTCCAAGGGAAAGCAGGACAGCAGAGAAGTATGGCACAGGAAAATTCATGGAGCACGAAGCAGAGAGAGATGGGAGGAGCCTGAGACCAAAATATACTTTTCCAGGCTAAGCCCCCCCCTCGACTGATGCCCACCCAGGCCCCATCTCTTAACAACACATTCACCTACTGAACTCATCAATGGTCAAATCCACTGATAAGTATCAAAGCCTTCCTGATCCAATCACCCTCCAAACACGTGAGACTTGGGAACATTTTAGATCGAAACCATAACAAGTTCTAGTATAGGTGTTAGCCCATTAAAAGGAGGAGATACCCCCTAGTGAATGGTAACATGTGTAAATCACATAAGAACTGCCTCTGTCAAATTAAAAGTAACTGAAATTTTGTATATGCCTCTAGCAGAAGGCAATTAAACTAATGATTTGACATTCCTCACTTGTGTTTTAAATGGTATTTCAAGTGATCTGAAAGAATTAATGAACTTTGCTGTGTGTTTAAGTTATTCCCAGGGAGTACTTGACATATATAAAGCACCCGCTTCTTATGTTATGGCTAAAATGTCATGTTCTTTTGCACAAGGCAATGGGTCTAGGTTATTACATGAGCTGTATCTCAAAGCACAAAGAATAAAAGAAAGGAAAAAGAAAAGAAAATTAAAAATAAAGCCAAAACCAAACCAAGTAAGACTTCAGAAGTAATCTGATCCAAGGCTGAGAACACTGAAGCCTTGAGAATCAACCCTTGAGAGTCAGTGGATGGTACCTTGCCTGGTCAAGCTGTGCCCTGAAACTTCCCATGGACTGCCATGGGAAGGACATGCCACGCTTCTTCTGCTCCTGACAGGAGTATAGCTCCTGTCAGCCAGAACGAGAGTCTGAGAGTCTCAGTGTTGAACAGCCTTTCCTCAGCTCCTTCTCCAGATGATCTTTCCAGAGCACCTCTCTGTGCTCCACACAACTCTGCCCTCACTATACAGATCATTGAGTCTCTTTTCCCACCAAGCGGGAGCCATCTTCATGAAGGGAGCTTCTCTTCGTCATCCTCTATTACCCCAAGGCCTAACTCAATCAGTGTCCAGTGCATGGCAAATGCTCATGAATGAATGAAGCTTAATATTTGGGTCACTTGCTCGCCCGGGTCTCTTCTGAGGTTTTGGAGAGTCCTTAGCAATCCTGCATTTGTCACTGTGTGATATTCTTCATGTGGTTGTACCTATAGACATATGTACATAGATACACATCATAAAAACTTTTTATTCATAGTCTCCAGTCTTAAAAGTCCTACAAAATCACAGCCCTGCATAGACTAGCCACACTTTCAGGCAGCCTGATCTGGCCTAGAAAATTCCATCCCCAAATCCAGTCCCTTAGGCTCTTCCCAGACCTACCATGGACAATAACCCTCTATGTCTTCCCATCTGCTTATCACAGATTAAGACTCCTCTCTGATCTCCCTGAGCTTTTCTTGACCAGAATCTGGGGTTGTGCAGATAAGAGCTTTGTCTCTGGCTTGGCTTGTTTCTTTGTTTTTTCTAAGACATCCTCTTTCTAATCATTTTTCCCCACTGAGAACACAGCTCTCTTCTGGTTTTAAAGGCACATGTCATAATACAAAATAGAATTCCATTTAGTAGTAAAAAAAAAGTCATGAAGCTACTGAAAGTTTTAATGGAAAACTAGACAGCAAAATCCAAAGTTAGCCTATTAAGACAGATTTCTGAACATGTTTACTCCCTTGAAAATGATAACCTTGGATTAAACTCTGGATCATTAGTTCACTTCAGTTCCTCCTTGATCCATCCCACACTGGGCATTTTTCCTGCCATTGGGTGGCATTAGGGAGGTCATTCTTCTGGGAAGGACCTTGTTTCATAGAAAAATATCAGTGTTCGCACTTTTCCTTCAACCCAAAAACCTCGTCCCTAATCATGAGCAGCCTGATTCCTTCTCATCCTTCTTATCTCAGGAATAAATATCACCTCTCTCTAAGCAGCCTTCCCTAAGGAAATCCATCATTTCTGTGCATAATTTGTTTCCATCTAAGAATATCAATTAGAAGTCTGTGGCTTACATCTTCCTTTTCAAAGCTCTTTGAAGGTAAGAGCAATGGGCATCTTTACTGTGTCCAGTACAGTGCCAACATGAATACTTGCGGGAGGGTTGTTACTGCCCAGGCTCACTCATGACTCTTCACAGAGTCCAGGGAAGAGAGATACAGAATGTTCCTCAAAGACTGTTGGTAGAGCTCTTCCTAAATAGGCAAGAATAAGGGCACTTGGATATTTTCCTCATCTCTTTCATAGTTTAAGAGTTTTCCTTTGCAGGGCTCCAGGTGATGGTGTAACATCTCCAATGCTTTTATTTTCTCTCCTACCTACAACTGACCCTAATTGGCTGGTTCTCCAGGGCTTGCTTACTGATTCAGAAAGGGTGACCAAAGGCACCTCACCCAAGAGCAGGGTGACAGTCATGACCTTACTATGACACCCTGACAGTCATGACCTTACTAAGTTCCTCTGGGGCTTTGCTCCCTGTAGTGGTTGATACATTGTGTCAACTTGGCCGGAGTCGGACAACTCCGGATGACTCC
>NDGN010479885.1:0-27303 GCA_002564285.1 Tympanoctomys barrerae
CCTGGCCCTCGCAGCGCCCAGCGCGGAGGCCCCCAGGCAGGCCAGGCTTGGCCTGGTGGCCAGAGCTCCTCAGCCTTCTTTTGGCTGCAGCTCTCTGGGGTAGAACGAGGCCGGTCCTGGCCTGTGGTCCGCAGCCAGCTTGGCCTGCTTGCTGCTCACCTTTGGGGGTGCTGTGCGCAGGGGCCCGGGCTGGGTTCCACCTGTCCTCGGTATCCCCGCCATCTTCCTCACTGTCGGATGAGTGTGAGGACGCATAGGAGCTGCTGTGCTCGTCCAGTGACATCTCGCTGTCTGAGTCTGAATCGGGGCCTGCGGGGGTGGGGCAGGAGGCTCAGGCCCAGGCCCAGTGTGGCCAGGCCCCAAGGCCTCCTTAGGTGTACGTGTCCTCATGTGGCCAGGGGTATGTGGGCAGCCAGGAGTGTGCCCAGGAATACATACCGTGGGTTTTCTTGGCGTTCCTGGGGACATATGATGAATCCGGCTCCCCGTGGCCACCACGTGCTGGCCCCGAGGACACACTGAGCTTCTGTACCCCTTCATCCCTGGAGAGGAGGGGGTGGGCTCAGGACCTGTGCTCAGAGGGACGCACACTCTGTGGTGAGCACATGGCTCTGCGCTGAAGCCCCCTGTTTTGATTGACAGCAGGGGCACATGGAGGGCCGCTGCCCCACCCCACCCTACCGCACCGCAGGAGGGCACTGACCTGGCGGTGCTATCCAGTGAGGCGGTGGACTCGCCCAGGGCCGTGCGCAGCATGTCAGGTCCCTCGCTGCACGTGTTGTTGCAGTTGAGGGAGCGCTGGGGGAAGGGCAGCTGGTCAGACGCGCTCTCTCCTAGCTCACCTAGACTTGCCTGGCACACATGGGTCCCACATAGAGCCCGCAGGAGCCTGGGAGGGCAGGGGAGCACTGCCACCCACATGGGTCAGGGGCTATGTGCCTTTGACCACTGCTTCTGGTCAAGGGTCCAGGCTGCCCAGGTGATCGTTTGTCTCTTGAGAGCTCATTTTCTTGGTGGTGTCAGCTCTGTGACACGAAGCCATAGCTGTCCCTTGAGGGGAGCCACCCAGTTCCCAGGCCCCAGGGCGCCTCCTACCGTCAGCAGGGTAGCCCTCGTAGTGGCCGACTCATCCAGGTGCGGCTTCTTCCCAGCAAGCAAGGCCCGCAGGTGCTTCCGGACCTCCCTGTTGAGCACGCAGTGGGACAGCAGGACAAAGAGGCCCTGCGGGGACAGCGGTCACCAGTGGGCACAGAGAGCCCGAGACTCAGACAGCCAGCATTCAGGGCCCCTCCACATCTCCCCTGTAACCTCACTAGGCAGCATTTGGTGTGGCCCTAAAGGGCCACCCTCTTCCTGGGGTGGGGACAAGCTGGCAGTGGAGGACAGGGACTGAGCAGGAGGCTCCTCCCTCACCCCTGTACACGTGCTGTCAGGGTTGGCGACCCCCAGGTGACAGGGATACCTACCTGCACACAGCTGAAGGCAGCAAAGAGGTAGTGAAAGCTGAGTGCGTCGCTGTTGACAGCCAGCAGCCCCAGCAGCCAGGTGGCGCTGACGAGCAGCAGCAGCAGGAAGGCTGTCCTCAGCAGGGTGCTGTGGAAGGACAGGCAGGTCAGTGGGCGTCCCCTGCCCGTCCCTCTGGGCCCTCCCCTTCTCCCTGGCCCTCCAGGGCGAGGCAGGCAGTGTGTGCTAGTGGGAACAGGCACCTCACCTCCAGGTGTCCAGGTCGTAAGGCCTGGTGCATGCAGAGGCCAGGGGAGAGGGCTGCGTGTGTGCACGCATTGCGCATCTGCACGCGACTCCTAGCCTGCCCATCGTGCTCTATGTGACCCAGGCAAGTGACTCCCGCCCGCTGTCCCCATTAGTACAGGTGGATGACGGGGCATGTCATCTGTGGGCTGTGGAGAGACTGGCTGGCCACGCAGCAGGAACCAGAAAGGAAGGACAAGCCTGCAGAAGCCAGCCTGCTTTGCCCACTTTCTCCTCTTAGCTCTGGCTGCAACCCCTCCCCCACACAGCTGGCCTCGGCCCCACCGAAGCAGCACAGGACCCCACAGCCACGTGACGGCTCCCCGTCACTCTCATCAGGGGTCTAGGACACCACACACAGAGTCCTCCTCCTACCATAACTCCTCCCCGAGCCCCCATATCTGGGTGGTTCCCTCTGCTGTGTCCCTGTCTCTGGCCTGTGTCCAGGCAACCAGGCTTGCTCCCCGCCCTCGCCCCCCACCCCAGGCCCAGCCACACCAGGTCATGGCCCAACCTGGCTGGTCTGCACACAAGCCAGGGCTGAGCCTGCTCAGGGCCCTCACTCCTCCTGCACCCCCCAGTCCCAGGTGTCCTAGGCCCGAGACCTGCAGGCCTGCAGAGCCCAGACGCACCCACAGCACCTCCCAGGCCATCGCTAAAGGCCCTGACCCAGGTCACCAGTTTTTCACAGGGCTCGGCCCAGCTCAAAAATCAGACCTTCAGGGTCTCAGGCCCAGGGACCGAGGCCCACCCAGTGGTCAGGTCCGCTCTCAACTCACCGGACCCCCTTTCTCTCATAGTAGTGGTGCTTTCTTTGGCAGGAAACCTTCACAGACAGGACAAAGATGACCGTGTTGATCTGAAAGAAATAATCAGATGTGGCCCTTTTGGCCTCACCAGACCAAACCTCCAAATGCTGCTTCTCAGGGAGCCAGGACCTCCTGCACCAGGCTACTGCCAGCACCCCAATGTGTCCATGTAGGGACCACCTGCATGCGTGTGGGGGGACATAGAGTGTTACCCCCAGGCCCACGGATCTGAGAATATCCCCAAGGCGGCCCTGGTGTCATCACTGCGAGATGAGCCTGGCCCTTCCAGCTGATGCACCCAGTGTCCAAGAACAGTGCCCCATGGAGGCCCCTGCACTCACGAGGATGACGGCTCCGATGGGCCCAGCGAAGCTCCAGATGAGTGAGTCGTGGAGTGACAACCAGCAGAAGTCAGGGTTCCCGTAGCCCTGGGGGTCCAGACCAACTGCCAGCCCTGGGCGCAGGGGGCAGAGAAGAGTGTGGGCCACACAGCCAATGGCCACCACCACCTGAGGGCTGAGCAGGGCAAGCCACATCCAACTCCCTTCATTGCTCTCCCAGGAAAAAGAGCAAAGAGCCCCCTGACACCTGCCAGGATGGGCTGGGCAGGCAAGTCCCGGGCCAGCTACGCCCCATAGCTGCTGGGAGCTGCCCTGGACCCACCATCCTAGGGGCAGAGCCAGGAGGAAAGCAGTGGGGGCAGTTAGCACCTGGGGGGCCCTGCCAGGGCTGCTCAGACCCCTGCAAGGCAGTAGGGAGGGAGGAGTAGCTCAGCTGAGGGACAGTGCCATCTCTGGGGCTAGCTGTGTGACACAGGCCACATGGGCATTCTCTGGTGCTGCACCTGAGGCTGGGCACACATGGGGCCCCATCACCAAGGCATCGCAGCTTTCCTCCTAACCACTGGTGACAAGCTGTGTGTGCCCAGGACTCCCTCCTATGGCCCCCAATTCCCCCTTGACACATCCACAGAGCAGGACTTGTTCCCATGACCTCTTTCTAGCCTACACACACTGAGCCGCTTCTGTGGCCTCAGGGGACTGTGTGGTGTGGCCCTGGGGGAAGGCAGCCCGAGGAGTGCCCTGGCACCTTGTTCTGGCCTCAGGTCTCATGCCATCTGTGCCGCCTCCCTGCACTCCTGCCCACCAGGCCTACACTAAGAGCCCCTTCTCCCAGAAGCCCACGCCTGCCCCTGGTAAGAGCACATTGTCCCCCATACTCTGCAGCCCCTTCGGGAACTGGTGCCAGAGGGGGCCACTCAGCACGCCCTGCCCTGGAGGGGCAGCTCCCCAGGACAAGATCTTGCTTCCTCCCTGGCTGCTGAGCCCAGGCCTGTAATGGAGTGGGGCAGAGAGGGCACACCACCTTCAGGGGACAGACAAGTGGGGCAATGAAGGGGTGCACCCCCTTGTCCTGGGGGGCCTGGGCAACAGAGACTATAGGACTCCAGTCTACTACATGATTCACCTACCCATCTACCACCCACTGGTCTATCCATGCACAATCCCCCCCCCCCCCCCGCCAGCCACCCATCCTGTCATCAGCCCACTGGAGGCCATGGAGTTTTGTCATGTGCTGCAGATGGAGAACATCTTGGGGCCTCCTCTCCAGAGCTCACACCTGACCACAGCCACATCTCCCACGTGGGCACATAGCAGCCTCACTTGTGTCCACAGTATGCAGGGTCAGAGAGGAGGCAAGCAGGTGGCTCTCCCCACATGTGGAAGCTGGGCTTCCTGGACCAGCAATGATATGTGGAGCGCCACTGAGCAGGGGTCTGTAGGAAAACTATTTTCACAGCCACCACAGCAGGGGTGCTCTGAGGGTCCTCACCTGTGACAATGGCTGGGATGCCCCAGCCCACAACGTAGTAGAACCTCATGGGCCCAGCGTCGATGTTGCGCACCTCGGTCAGCATGCGGTAGACGTGCAGGCTCTCCACCAGAGTCCAGGCGAAGGTGCTCATGCAGGTGTAGTGCAGCAGGATGGCGACCACTGTGCAGAGGAACTGCGCAGGGGAGGCCATGGTCACAGGCGCAAGGGACAGGCAGCGGCCACGTCGGCCACACTGCAACACAAGGGGATCGAGCTCCTGGGCGCTCCTGTGTGTCACCAGGGACTACAGTATCTCGGGATTTCAAGGGGACCCAAGGACAGGGAGGCAGGCACCTGGGGCCCTGCCCACAGGATACAGCACAGGCAGAAAGGGCAGCTCCTTGTTTAGTTAGAGAAGCTGGAATACAAGGTATGTGATGGCTCCAAAAATTTAAATGTCAGTATTTAAAGCTGAAGTAGAAAAAATGAAAACACTAGAGCTGGACCTATGTCCCCCACTGCTGGTCTCACGACAGTCCCAACTGCACAGCAGGTGTGCAGTGGAGAGGGTCTTCATGCAGTGACCTCACGGCCCAGCAAGTACGAAGTCCTTAGGATTTCTGCTGAAATAACACGAACAAAAGCCTCTGTCCTTAGCTGGTCAGGGCCATATATCTGCCAGCGGCCAAGAGCCGGGAAGAGAAAAAGCAGTGCCCACAGGGTAGCCAAGGGCAGTCGCCTCCCCTAACAGAGGAGGGCACCCTTCCTGCCTGGCACAGAGGTCATGCGAGGCCAACCTGAATGCAGGGCGAGGAGCACCAAGATACTGTCCCACAGATGCCCAACCTCTGAGGTCTAGTGCAAATCCAGTCTCTTGTCCAGCATGGGCCTTGGAGATATGGCGGAGAATGGCTTGGAAAGGGCTTTCAGGGAGGACTGGCCTGGTGAGGACCCAGGCCAGTCAGAGAGAAAGGGCCAGGTGTCGTCCATCCAGGGGCCAGTGAGAGCACGTAAGCAGAGGACCCAGGGCTCTGCAGGAGCACAGCACACCCTCAGGCCACGCCCACATAAAGGCCACACCCCTAACAAGGCCATGCTGGCCACGCCCACAAGCTCACAGACCTCGCCCGTCTATGGCAGGCCACACCCGGAGTGCTCAGGCGCAGGGTCAGGCACCCAAGGTAGGTCACACCACAGGCTGTGGCTGCCTCTGTCCTTTTCATCTGGAGGGCAGCTATCCTCCAGAAATAGCTCCCAGGAGCGGGAGGGTACCGTTTTTCATGTCAGACCCGGTGTGAGCAGGAACCAGAGGGGAAGAGAAGCAATCTGATGAATGGCTGGGGACACGATGCCCTCGGCCGGTCCAGGAAGCCAGCCTCAAGGGGCGGTTTGCCTGGTGACCCCATTTCCCTAGTGGGAAGTGCAGCCGGCTTGGAAAAAGGAGAGTGAGGCTGGCTGGCTGCTGCCTTCAGTAACGCACAAAGTAAACCCCCAGAACCAGTGATTGAGAAAGCAAGCACTAGAAATGGAGCTGTCTCCCTCCGCTAGGTCAGCCGCACACGCAGACTGCAGCGCCAGGTCTCCAGAACAAAGAGGATGAGAAAACCCAGTAAATCATTTCAACCTGCCGGGGCTGGAAGATGGAAAACGCCCGGAGACAGGACGAAGCGTTAGGCGGAAGCCCGCAGAAGCTGGGCACGCGGCCAAGCCCCGGGAGCGCCGCGGGCCGGCTTCCTCTCACACTGCTGCCCACTGCCCGGCTGCGATGGGCGGAAAGCGCTCAGCGCGAGGTGCAGGTGGGCTGTGAGTCAGCTGCCACAGCGGAGCCGCCCACTTCGAGGTGCTGCTTTCCCTCTATCCAGGCACGCTGTACCCCAAATACCACCAAGGCCGCCTGCCTCATGGGCGTGGGAGAGGTCCCTTGGAGGTGCCCGCACTGCCCACACCTGGCTCTGGGGCAGCAGCTGGGGACAAGAGGCTGGACTGTGCTCAGCAGAGGAACCCCAGGGTGTGTACTCTGCCAGGCCATGCTTCCTGTGGCAGTTCAGCCCCCAGGCCCTCGCGGTGAATGGCCTGGCCGAGGGGTGCAGGTTCCACTGCTGCAGGAGAGGAAGGGTTCCGTGAGCCAGGACTTGCTCGCCAAAAAACGCTGTCTTTGCTCCTTTTGTGGAGGGGCAGCTTTGGCGGCTGTGCCAAGGCCTTCACACAGCACGATGTCCCCAGCCTTTGTGTGACACATGTCACCAGGTTACTGCATGGTTCAGGCTGGGCTCAAACCTGTGGTCCTCGTGCCGCAGCCTCTGGAGGGTGCTGAGATGACAGGTGTGCACCACCAGACCACCTGCCGTTCACTTCCATTTTCCCGACGGCTGAGCACCCACCACTGGCCGGGGCAGTATGTGACCTGGGTGAGTCCCTTCAGGCGTTCTGTGGCGCTGAGGACACCAGCCCAGTGTACAGGGTGTTTCCATGGCACCGGACTCACAGTGCCCAGGAGCACTCAGTGCCTTGTGTACTGTGGCCACAGGCTCCAGCACCAATGACTCAGGGCCCTGGAAACACCCGGTCTGCCTCCATGACACAGTCCCCAGGGCAGAGGGTGCTGGCCGCTCGCCATCTTAGGGGAAGCAGGAAAGGTGGCCTGACCTTCGTGGTCCAGAACACGCTCTGAGCTTCCAAGAGCCTGGGGAGCCCACACCACAGCCCTGCTTTTAGGCAGACCGAGCGGGCCTGCCCTCTTCCCTTCTTTCCTTCTCCTGTCAGCCCCAGGGAGCGCCTTTCTCTACTCCGCCCTCTTTAAGATTCAGCAGGTGCCTCTGGGCACCCAGGGCACCGCGGGCTCCTCCCATAATGCTCATTAGCAATGTGTGCCATGCACCTTCCCGCCCCTGGTGCCCCCTCGATGGTGCCTGGGACCCTGGGACTCCACAAATGACTGGGATTTCTTATGACCTGATCATCCCAGCTTGGCACAGCAGTCCTTGCTGCCTGTACTGAACAGCAACAGTAGTGATGCCCCCAGCCTAGCCCCTCGCAAAGGTGAGCACAGGGGTGCACGCCTGGAACTGCAGCTGCCTACTCCACGTCCGAGGCACGTGTGGGCCACTTACTGAGACCCTGCCTCAAAATTTAAAAAAAGGCCAAGGATGCCGCTCAGCTCTACAGCAGCTGTCAGCCTGAGGTCCTGGGTTCCATCCCCAGCGTGACATGTGAGAGCTACTCACAGGAATTCAGGGAGAGGAGAGGTGGCACTCAGGGACATAGTGGACAGGTCAAGGGGGTGGAGGGCGGGCCTCACCGGGTTCTCTGTCTGGCTGATGCCAACCACGAAGACCAGCTGAGAGGAGAAGAGCGCCGCCGTGAGGCTCCTGTGGATACTGCGCAGGTTGGAGTGCAGCGTCCTGGCCAGGGTGAGCAGCAGGAAGGCCACCACCAGGGCTGCCAGGGACAGGGCAACAGCGGTGCAGGTGATGATCTTCAGGGGCAGGACCTCCCCATGCTGTGGGCGGGGTGGGCGGAGGCAGGAGGAGGTGAGGCTGGTTCTGCTCTCCCTGTCACTCCTGCACAACACAAAAATCCTGCGCCCACCACCGAGTTAGCTCTCATGTAAAGCAGCAGGATGGCTGAGTTCAGCTGGCAGAGCGGTGACACCTGGGCTGCAACGGGGCCACATGAAGGCCACTGCTGCCACGGGCAGGGCACATTTTCTACAATGGATTTTTACCACATTTACTAAAGAAATCTAATCTATCCTACCATCCATCCATCCATCCTGAGGTCTGGGGATGAGAGCAGGGAGACCTTCCAAAGGGACACCGTGTACACAAAAAAGGCCCTGCATCAAGCTGGGCATATGCCTGTAAATCTGTACTCAGGAGGCTGAGGCAGAAAGAACAGATTTACAGATTATTTAATGCTGAGGCTAGCCCGGGCTACAGAGTGAGTTCAAGGCCAGCCCAAGCTATACAGAAAGATCCGGCCAGGGAGATGGCTCAGTAGAATAAGCGCTTCTGGCAAGTGCAAGGGCCTGAGTTCAATCCCTTGTTCAGCTAAAAAAAGAAAGAAAGAAAGATCCCAGAAGACATGGGGCCAGCAGCTAACATGTTCTAGTTGAGCATTTATTACGTGGCAGGGTTTGCTCACACATGGGCTAAGCACATGATTTCATATGCTTAGACAGGACCTACACGAAAGAACTACAGGTGAGAACACTAAGGGTTCTGAGGCGGCAGCTTGCCAGCGGTCACCCCTGCACTGGGGTGACTTGGGATCACTGTGACACACTGTGCAAGCAGCTGTCCCTGGCAGGAAGTGGATGGAGCCCAGGCAACGACAAATGACTCTGTCATTTCTAGACCCCTCACCACCTGTGTCTTAAAGGCAACAGACGTCTTCCACCGTGGCAAAATCTGCATGGAGTGCGCCACCTGAGATGCGCTCCACGAGCTGTTTCCAGGGTGCACTGGAGGGACAGGCTTCACCCTGGAAGCCACTTCTCAGGGCTTTATGAAGGATCACACCTGTCCAGGACCCTGCAGCATGGGTCGCTGCGGCACTTGGGGCACTAGCTCTGCTGCCTTGGCCTAAGAACCGGGAGCTGGGAGCTACGCACCATGGGCTCCTGGGCTGGCGGGGGCTGACCAGGCCCGAGGCCCAGAACTGCTCCTCCTGCAAGGGCCTGGGGTCCCCAGGAGTCTGCTGCACCTGTCTCCCTGGTTCAGTACCACGCCACTCCTCCACAGCGGGAGCTCACGTCCGTCCCCAGCCCAGGCCCCCCACCAGACTCCTGCGTCCTCAGTGGCCTCACATTCTCAGGCTGCTTGCGATGCCAGAGGTTAAATGTGATCCACCCTGTTGTCGCTGGGGGATCCCGACACTTTTGTCCTCAGGGTCACTACTAGACATGACAGTGTGTACCAGACAGATGGCCAGGGTGACACTGCAGGAGCTCCAGGTCTAAGGTCACGGTCTGCTGCCCCGAGGCTTAATGTGCAACCCAGGAAACCTTCCAGCCCAGGGTGGTGTCTCACACCTGGAATCCCAGCACTCTGGGAGGCTGAGGCAGGAGCGCTGCAAGTCCCAGCCTCCCCTGCCAACTTAGTGACTTAGGTATAAGAGGGCCCTGGGTTCAACATGCAGAACTGCAAACAAAAACCCAAACCCCACCTTTTAATAGGGTTTTGGCAGGGACAGCTTACAGATTCTGACAGGAGTTTATAATCCTTGTGTCTGGTTTGCTCAGTGGCTCAGAAGGACAACGCAGTTTGTGTGGGGCAGGCTGGGGCTGCCCGAGTTCCACCACACAGGGCTTAAGCATGCCCAGGCAGGGGCAGGATGCCCACCTCGCGCCTCGAGATGTCCATGAGCACCGCGCAGCTGCTCACGTGGCTGCACTGGCAGGTGACGTGGGTCCGGTTCCTGGACACGAGCTCGCAGCCCTTGGCCGACCACCCTCCGGCCCCTCCAACACTGCAGAGAGAGGGAGCAGGGCTGAGACAGTTCCCCCCCGAGGGGTCACCAGGGAGCTGTGTTTGCTGGCCCTGGGGTCTCTGAGGCCACCTTGGCCCACTGGACCCCAAGAGCAGGGACTGGAAAGGTGGCACGCAGCCACCTGGTACCGAGCCCGGGCCTCGGGTGGCCTCTGTGGGCCCTGCCACTGTCAGGAGGCCCTAGGGTGCAGCCTCTGGGCCCCAGCACGGTGTGGACGCCTCCTCCTGCCGGCGCCTCTGAGGCTCCACGTCAAAAGCCACTGAGTGGCCCGTGGCCCAAGGCATCGGCTGTGGCTGCACGGCCGCTCTGTTCCCAGCCTGCATTTGCGCCTCGGTGACTTTAGAAATAACATCTCGCCTCCTGCACACTCTCATCTTCAGATTGCCCAATGTTTTATGGGAGCTGCCTGGAGGCCAGGGCTCAATTACGGCTACCGAGTCACAGAAAGGGAGCCCCAAATGACAAGGGTTACGAGGGCCCTGCCCTCTCGACTCTGGGAAAGTCACATAACCTCTCTGATCCTCGCCTTACTCATCTGTAAGTGGGGACGGGACGGTTTACACGTTTTCCAAGACTGTCAGATCTGGGGATAATAGGGGCGACAAAGCAGAGGGTGGATCACATAGCCAGAGCTAATTGCTTTGATTCAAACAAGTGACTGCGGACAGCAGGCTGGTCCCGGAAGCTCCAGGGCCGGTGTGGGGCGCCGACGCCTCCCGCCAGGCGCAAGGGCTTCCTCCGCTCTCCCCTTTGTAGGCCTGGTGCCTATTATTCTCCAGACTCAGGCTGGCTGCTCGTTAATAGCACACGGCCGTGCAAAGCACAGGAAGACACGTGCCTGGGCAGGCGCACACTTGCCAAGCCAGGCCACCCCTGTATCCCACTCCCTGCCTGGCCCCTCTATCCAGGGGGCCACAACGTGGCCCAGCTCAGGGGGCTCCGGCTGGCCCTCGAGCCCTGACTGTTTCCCCATCCTGGGTTCTGCCCAGTGCAGGAGAACAGCTTTGTGTGTATGGCTGTCCATCAGGCCTCAATAGGGATAAGTCTCACAGCCGCCCAGCTCCATCCAGTGTCCTCCACAGGGACCACAGAGGGAAAACATATGGGCGGAGGGAAGGCAAGCTCCCTGCAAAGCAGGAGCACCTTGGGCAAACTCCCCAGCTACAAAGCCAACACGAAGGCCAGGTTCCTGCAGCCCACACAGGCCCCCGAAGCCAGCCTCGCAGGGACACAGGTGGAAATCCTGGGCCAAGTCCCTGCACACATACCGGCCCTTCATCCTGAGGCTGCTGGGATGGTACGCTGTGCCCTGCATCACCCCTGCCGCTCACTGCTCACAAAGGGGCTGGTGCCTTCTGAACCAGGCCCCACAGAGCCCACTGGAGCGAGGCTTCCCGGGCTGAGGCGCAGGGACACTAACGCTGAGCCGTGCTCTGGTTGGTCTTCCAGCTGAGGTTAGGGACTCTGTCTGGGAGTTCTCAGGACGAGGGACCTGGACTCTGAAGGTGGCCCAGCCAGCCTGGACTCCTCGAAAGGCGTTGGACACTTGTGTCAGCTGTAAGAGGCCCTGCATATCTGTGCATGGGTCACATACGTGTGTGCACGGCTGTCTGTACGTGTGTGCACAACCACATTCGTGCATGTGTGTAGAGGTCTGTATCTGCGTGTGCACCCGGAGGAGGCTCTGACACCCTCAGAGGAAGAGGAGGGGGAGAGGCCGCCCAACCATGAGGGCTGGGAGGGCAGAGAAGCCCCGAAACAAGCTGTAGGGGATGCTGACCTCCACGTGGTCCCTGCACCGAGGTGCAAGGTCTCCCTGGCAGGTGCACCATGCCCAGCTCCCTGTGCCCAGCTCCCTGCACCGCACTTACTCCAGCGAGTGGTTCCAGAACACGCAGACGGGCTTGCTCCGCTCCTCTGTCTCCAGCAGGGCGAACTCCACCTGCACCGGCCGCTCCAGGTGGCCGGGGAGCAGGGACCCCTCACTGTGCACCACAGCGCTCACCACTGGCGTGTTGATGACAGGCCGGCTGGGCAGCCTGGGTGGAGGAGCATGACACAGGTGGAGAGCATTAGCCCATGCTGGTTAAAAACCTGACATTAAGGCCACGCGGACATGGGCCAGCCACGTCTATAGGCAGAGACCATGCCCTGCTCCCTGTAGCCTGGGCCTCAGCATCTGCTCCTCAAAGACATGTGGTCCTGCCATGCCTGGGCCAGAAGGCGGCTTCAGAAACATTATGAAAAGGAGGCAGATGTGGGAAAGCCTCACCAGCTGGGCACGCAGCTGCAGGGACACGGGAAACGCATGTGGGTGACCCTGTCACTCGGGCGATCAGAGGGCCATGCAGAGATGCTCAGTGGTCTGCATCACTGTGTCTGTGCCAGAAACAGGTGCCATCGGGGACAACCGTGAGAGCCCCAGGGCAGGACAGGACAGGAGCTTGGAAGCAGAGCCTGGGGGCTCCTGGGGCAAGTCAAGGCTCCAGTAGGCAGACCCAGACCCCCAGGGCAAGGTCTGTGCTCTTGGTAAGGTGCAGGTACGTGAATGCTACGAAGATGGTGGGGACCAGGACCCTTAGGAATGGGCCCACCCACCTCAAGCCCTCAGCACCCATCCTTACCTGAGGCTGCGGCGGTCGGAATCATAGTGCTCAGGCAGGAGCTGGCCCAGGGTCCGGTACACGATGACCAATGCAACGGCAAACTGACCAGGGTCATCTGGGTGTCTCCTGCGCCTGCCGACCGCAGCCTCTGTCTCAGCCCCAGGTGACGAGTGTGTTGCGTGCGGCGTGGCCCTACGGAGGCCATCTGCAACCAGAGCACGGGCTGAGACTGGGCGAGGGGCGGCTGCGCCCCCACCAGAGGAGGGCTTCAGCTCGTGCTGCCGCATCTTAAAATCACGGGGTCTGACAGCAAACATGCAGGCTCCTTCCAGAGCTGCAGAATCACCACCCATCCCACAACTCCTTTCAGATCTGTCCTCAAAAGAACTAGAAACGGCATCTCGAAGAGATGTGCATGAGACGTTGTGTTTTGGGGTGGGCAGAAGTGCTCCCCACTAAGACCAGTTGGCAGGCAGAGGGGCCAGAGCCCGGGTCTAATGCCGACCTCCTGGCTCCCGAGTTAGGGTGACAGTGAAAGGACAGGAGGCTGCCTGTGGCAAACTGTTTCCCCTGTGTTGTGATGTGGGATAGGGTCCTCCTTTACCCCCAGTGACAGCATGTCTCAGGGACATCCTGGCTCAGGACAGCGGCTAATCCACAGTGCCCTCACCCGCGGCGACATAGTGCTACCATGCCAGCAAGCCCTGGAACCTCTGCACATTAATTACACATCGAATAAAATGCACCCCCGATGAAGGAATTAAGATGATGGTTGTCCCGGGAGGACAGAAACCAAGCTCCTCCTAGGGACTCAAAGACGCAGGGCAGATAGCGGGGGCCCTCCACAGGGGCAGAGCCCTCTGTGGGGACTGATGGGAGGGACACGCAGATAAGGACTGCCCACGCACGCACACAGGAGGAGCACACGTGCGAGGCACACACGTGAAAGAGTCCTCTTCTAGGAAAAGGTGCGAAGAGCAGGTGCTCAGCGCCTTGTAAGCGCTCTGAGCAAGCACACGCAGTGTGGATAGCGCCCACCCCCGCAGGGCAGTCCGTCCAAAGATGGGTCAGCGCCAAGCTTGGTCCTGTGGAGGGGCCCTCGAGTGGCTCGGACGCTTACCCACCCGACAAGGCTTATCGTTACTAGAAATGCCGCAGAGTTTACGTGGTCTCCTGTAGAGCACGGCCGCACGAGTGCCAGGCACCTAAGGGTCACCTGGCCATGAGCTGGCGAGAAGGCAGCGAGGCCGCCGGCCACTGCAACTGCATGGAGGACCCCTGCCGGTGGCTGGGCGCAGCTGCGACTCACCCTGCTCGCCCTCCTGGGACCGTCGGGCCACAGCCCCGCGTCCTGGATGGGGAAATTCACCTTTTTTCTCCAGTGGCTGGAAGACGTCAGCAGGGAAGGACACAGAGGACTCCAGATCCCTGGGGAACTCATCCTGGATGTCCTCGAAGCGCGGCACCCTGGCGCCCGTGAAATTGAGCTTGTCGAAGACGTCCACTGCGAGAACTGTGGACATAGCCATGCACCTTCCTGAGCCGTGCTGCCTCCAGTGTCCGTGGCTGTCCCTTCTACAGTGCTGCCCTCTAAGAAAATCTCCTTGTAGCTTTCTGTCCTTCAGGGCTATGCTCAGAACACCTGGGGCTGACCGGGAGGGGCAGCCACTGGACGGCTTCGGGCTGCACCCGGACTCGAGTCCCTGGCAGGAAAGCCTGGCTGTGAGTGGGACAGTCCCGAGGCACTGCATGCAGACCATGTTGTGTCCCGACAGCCCATCCAGCTGGCAGAGATGATTGTCACAGAGGCAATGGAACTTGGGAACTGTGACCCTACACGGCCCAGCAGCATGGGCCAGCGCCACCCTCACCTTCTCCTCATGCTACATGGGGACCACTGCAGTCTCATCTACGGGACCTGCAAGCTCTCCTGCTCAGCCCCTCACCTACCACAAGGAGGCACCCAGTCCTCCGGGTGAGGGCTGGCTGTGGCCACAGGGACAAAGTCTACTTGTGGCATCCCCAAGGGCACCAGCAAGGCTGCACCACCCCCAGGGACCTGAGGCTATTGTGCCTGTCATGTCGGGGTGGTGTGGGACCGGTGCCACCATCTGGGGATTCCTCTGCCACAGGACCCTGACCTAGCGGGTCTTGATGCCAGGTGGAGAGTTATGTGCTTGGGGCGACGTTGCTGGTTTGCCTATGGCTCCGTCCGCCCTGGGCTCGGAGGCCGTCCTTCCCACTGCCTGGGCACTGGCTGGCGGTGGTGCCCAGCCCACTGTGTCTGTCACGCCCTGGGGGGCTCTGTGCCTCCCAGCACCCAGGCCTTGGCTGGGTCTCCATGCTGGAGCCCATAAACCATGGGTAGAGCCTCTGCACTCCAGCCCAGGAGGACTGCATGACCACAGCGCATCCTCCTGAGGACCACAGCCAAGGCCACGTCTGCCATTTCAGGCAGAGGCCGGAGGCCGGCTCTCCGCATCCCTGCCCTGCCCCGCCCCAGCCAGGGCCATACTCATGTTGGCAGTGACAAGGACGAAGGGCCGCAGGTAGGTCCTCCTCAGGTTGCGCACCACGTTGCCGAAATAGGTCTCGAAGCGCCTAAGCAGCTGTGCCGCCCCGGCCTCGCTGCGCTGGATCTGCTCCCACGCGGCCCTAGTGTCCGGGGCCAAGAGGGCGCTGCCCGTGTGGACGATGTCCTGCTCAGACAGACAGACAGTGAGTGCTCAGCCCCGTGCCTGCAGAGGCCTTGCCATGCTCAGACACACCTGGCTTCCGTAAAGACGTGTGGCCAGGCTGGAGAAGCCACACTGGCGACAGCCTCTAGAGCCACGAGTCAGGAGGGTGTCCTGCTGGGGTGCCACAGCAGGTACCCCCCAGCTACTAAGGGGACATGTGCAGAGGTGCCTTTGGGCACACAGGAGCCCAGGACTCCTCTAGGGAAAGCTGGTGGGGGGGGAATTTTTTTCTAGCTAGATGCCCCCCCAAAGCCCCAGGCACTCAGGCGGGACCTACAGAGGGTGGCTGGTAACAGGACCACATCGTGGACGGCATGGAGGACTGTGTGGCCAAGTCACATAAACCACGTGCTACCCTCTCATGTGCTAACTGGTCCCCAATGTTAGTGGCCCCTGCTGTCACATACACGGCACCTTCCCTGCCCTGCGTGTGCAGGCTAACGCCCGCCTAACCCCAGAAACATGCCCGCAGCACCTCGAGGGAGCACCTGGGGCTCCAGCCGCCATCCCCTACCTCGTGGAAGTCGGCGTCTCGTGTGGCCGCCAGGTCGAAACCCTGCTGGTGGCTCTCGTGCTGCAGGACACGGGCCAACAGCTGGTAGGCCGTGCGCACATCGTTGCCGAAGAGCACGCCACCCGGCTGCGTGGCATTGCGCAGCGATTTGGCCAGCCGCAGGGCCTGGTCACCATCCATGCGCGACTCATTGCGGCCCAGCTTCTCGTTCTGGAATGGGGGGAGCAATCTCAGGGTGTGCACACTGGCCGCTGCCGTCGGCACTCGGGCTCCTGATGCTCCTGTGGAAGGTGCTTCCAGAAGGAACTCTGCAACCCCAGAGGCCAGAAAAGGGTGGGGCTGGGACAGGGGACTAAAACCGGGGGCCAGAGCGCTAGGAAGAGATGTGCAGACAGCAGAAGGACAACACAACCCAAGAAGGCAAGGCCCCCGCAGACGCCACAGTGCACAGCGAGAACCTCTGGGGGCTGAGGCAGGAGGAGCGCAGCGGCCTGAGCCTGCCCAGGCAACTCAGTGAGACCACGTCTCCACAAAAACGTCTAAAAGGGATGGAGGTGTAGCTCAGTCCAAGACCCAGCTTCAGTCCCCAAGATCACACACACATGCACCAGCCCTGGAGAGCAAGTACGGGGGACACGGGGATCCTGTGTTTGCACAACCAGGCAGAGCCGGTCGTGAAAGGTCAGGCGTAGTGCTGCCAGCACCCCATTCAGAGGCCAGGAAGACGGACCCGGTCCCGCCGCAGTCTGCAGCCCTGCGCGACACGCCAGCATGCCCGTGCTTGCACACCCACGGACACACGCACATGGCTGGGCACGCCGTCCCCACAGCGCGCACTCACACATCCTGTGCACCTCCCGAGACTCCAGCCTACCATGACTTTGAGGCCCACGAAGGAGCCGCTGGTGCAGTTGAAGAGGTCGGGGGGCAGCCAGCCCTTCTCCCCGCTGCAGTGCCGAATGGCGTTTCCTGGCGAGGAGCGAGTGTGCATTGAGAACGCACACCCACCTGGTGTCCAGCCCACGTGTGCCCGCACCCCAGAGCCGAGCAGGTGAGGATCCAGGCAGATGCCCAGCACTGGGCCTGGCACACACCCCTGCTTCCACACACGGGCTGCTCTGACATTTGCCCAGCAGTGAGGAGCAGACGTGGGCACAACGGAGAACAAGCAGCCCACCAGGGCTGGACACCCTTCGGCAGGGACACCAGCCCCACCCCCAGGCTACACGGAGATCATGACGCTGAACAGTGAGGTGACCTGACCAGCTCCCCAGGCGGGAAGCTGAGGCGCCCTCACTGCATGCTGCTGGGGTGACTGCATGGTGCTCCCTGCCACTCCAGCCTCACTGGGCCCTCCCGCCAGCTCCCGAGGGGCCTGTGAGGCCCGGGTGCCTGGCCCGAGATGCCGCAGGCCACGACTCACCCACAGATCCCTTGGGGCATGGCACCGCAGCCGGCTGCCCGAACTTGGTCTGTGGCCACCAGATGCCAGCCTCGAACGCGCGGGGACACCCGCTGTAGACCACTGGGTGCAGAAGATGGACACACTCAGCCTGGGGAGCTCTGCGGAGGCCAGGCCCTCCCCACCCAGCCTCCCCGAGCGCAGACCTTCGCAGCCGAGCGAGGTGACCTCAGCAAAAGGGTTGTCGCAGCGGTTGCACTGGCGGCCGATGACGCCAGGCTTACACGCGCACTGCCCGGTGTCCATGTCACACGTGCGGCTGTGGGCACCGTGGGGGAAGCAGTCACAGGGCAGGCAGGCATCCTGGGCCGGGGGCTTGTAGTAATTCTCCTACAGGGCCAGAAGGCAGCATGGTGACCCCAGACACCCAGGCCAGGGAGACACACGCTCAGCGACACCCAGGCTCCCCCAGGTGTCCAGTGCGTGGCCGCCAGCCTGACCTCCGTACCACTCTTCACTCTCCAGCCCATGCCCCTGTCCACTGGGCTGCTTCCTGGACCCTGTGGAGCAGGACCAGGGAGGGGAGGAGCTGCCCGGAAGGACCTCGTTTCTTAGCAAAGCTACCCCAGGGCACCCTAAGAGCAATCAGAGACCCATCTGACAGTGACAGAGGGGTGGCTGGCCCCAGAGTCTCTTCTTGAAAGTAACTATGAGGAATCAGCACATGGGCAGAGGGGCGGCAGAGAGCAGCAGGCTTGGGTTGGAATCCTGGTCTGCCCAGCCCGGGCCCAAGTGGCGCCCTCTAGAGTTGGGAAGGGGCACAACAGGCTGTCTTATGGGCCAGCAGCCAGGACACCGTGGCCGGCAGGGCCGGGGGCCACCAGTGTGCGAAGTTTCAGCAGGCAGGGCCTGTGCCCGACAGTCAGCTCTAGGACTGTGGTGGGTGGCGGTGACCTGCAGGGCCTGCACTTTCTATATTTCTATGTTCTTGGTGAGGAGAGGCTTGATCACGGCGTCTCCAGCAATGGGGGCCCCGCAGCCCTCACTCCAGCCACCTCCGTGCCCGACACCCCGCAGCTGGCTCTGTGTCTGTGGTCCCCTCATCAAGCAAGCACCTCAGCATTCGAAGCCCGACTCAGTGCTGGGACTCCGAGGAGGCCCCGGATGCCTAGCATGGGAGCGCTGCGGTGGGGCACAGCACAGGGAGCCCAGAGGTCGGGGCGCCTGCCCAACACGCCCCTTCCTGAACCTGCCTGTGCACTCGGCCCCAGGGCATCATCATACCCAGTGACAGGGCCCCAGGCTGGACAGTGGGCTGCGAACACAAGGCCAGAATCCAGGCCTGGGGTGGGCCGGACAACAGCTTGGGTGTGGGAATGGAGCCAGGGGCTTGCACACGCCAGGCACACGTCCCCTCCGATCACAGCCTCAGCACACCCTTACTTCTGGTAGCACCGAAGGGTGACCCAGGGCCTTTACACTGAGCTACACCCTAGTCCTGCATTATTTATTTGTTTGCTTTGAGACAGGGTCTCGCTATGTAGTTTGGGCCTGTCTTGAACTCACCATGGAAGCCAGACCACCCTCCAACTGTCACAGCGACCCTACTGCCTCAGCCTCCACGTGCTGAGATTATAGGCACGTGCCACGGCGCCTGGCTCTTTTATTTTTTATTTCGCCGCAGGGTCTTGCTAAGTTGCCCAGGCTGAGCTGTGAGCCTCCCGCCTCAGCTTCCCAGCATGCTGGAATTACAGGCATGTACCAGCATGCCCTGATTCGTACACTTTTCAAAACTTTGGTCATCACTGAGCACCAGCTTAGGGCAACAAATGACAGTGACCACCCAGGACAGAAGGGGCTGGGAGGAGCCGGCCTTCCCAGAGAGGGAGAGATTGCTGGCCAACGACCCCACAGGGCCTCTGCGTCCCCTGGTGGGGGTGCAGGGCAGTGTCTCAAGCTGTCGGCACGTGAAGGGCAGCCGGCATCTGAGAGCAAGTCTGTGTGTGTGCACAGGCAGGCAGTCATGGAGGTGTGTGACTGTGTGTGTGTGTGAGACTCCAGGCACCAGCAGCCTGGGCACGTGCAGGTGTGGGTAACCACGGACGTGTAGGAGTGCGTGCGCGCACACACGTGGCCTGGCAGTCTGCGTTCCCACACTGGTCTCACCTTGCACTGGCACTGGCCACTGGTCTTGTTGCAGTCGGGATCGAAGCCCAGGCTGACAGCGCAGTGGCAGGGGCCACACACCGGGTTCCCCCACCAACCCTTGGGACAGGGAAGGTCGATTCTGTTGGGGACATAAGACGGTGGCAGGGAATGTGTGTCATGGGCTTCTTGGGATGCGAGGTGCCTGTCCTGAGCGGTGCAGACAGCTCCCCGCCTGTTTCCCCACCAGCTCCCAACCTCAGCCCCCGCCCACCAGGACCTCAGAACTCTGTGTCCCACTCCCAGGTGGGGAGGGAGGCCCCGCGCAGGTGCGCCTACCTGTTCTCGCAGTGCTGCCCATGGTACCCGGCCTCGCACTTGCACGCATAGCCGCGCGGGGAGCTGGGTGCGTGCTCGCAGGTGGCCAAGTGCTTGCACGGATTCACCTGGCAGGCATCCACGCACTTGCGCCCAAAGAACCCTGTGAGGACAAGGCCAGGCTCACTGAGGCACCCAGGTGTCTACAGTGAGCAGGGCCCTCCCGAGGACACCTCCTGGCTCCAGCCTGGCTGCCTAGGAGGCTGGCAGCAGTGGGACAGCGATCCCTGCCACCCAGCAATGTGAGGGGCATGCCTCTGCGTCCCCCATAATGCAGGATGCCCACAGGTGTGATTTTAAAAACTGCTGTCAAGTTTTTCCTCAGTGACAGCATGTGCTACGACAATACAGCTACAGTGGCAAACTGCCCCAGAGAGGCCAGGGTGTGGGGGATAGCACACACCTCTATCACAGTCACAGGAGTAGCCGTCCCAGGTGTCGCGGCAACGGCTGTGCTGTGGGCAGGGGCTGGAGAGACAGGGGTCCTCTGCATCACAGCCATCCCTCACCCTGACCTGGAGGGCGTCCTTCATGTTCAGGGTGGCGATGTTGGTAGCTGTCTCACCCATCCTCACTCCCTGCGTTTACAAAGGGGCAGCGAATTCAGTCCCGGGTTGCTGAGGCTGCAGGAACCCCAGAGGCAAATGGCCGCTGAGTGGACCCCGCTCCTCCCCGGCCCCCAGGAGGCACTCTGCCAGCTGGCACTGGAGGGGCAATTCCTCTAGCCCCAGCATCCCTGGGGGACCAGTGGCATGGACATTGGGCTCAGAGCCCCCGGATCCCTGGGGTCAGTTCCCTGCTGCAGGAGACCGGGAGGGGCATGTAGGCAAATGCACTCTGAACAGCTCCCTCTGTGAGGGTAGGGACCCCATGGGGAAGCACAGGGCTTGTTTGGGGGACTAGGCAGGGCATGAGGCTGGGGGCCACGAGGCCTGTGGACCCTGACCCGCTGTTGTGCTGGTGGCCGTGTACCTGCATGCAGCCCCGGAACCCATGGCGCACGGACACCTTGTCCTCGGACAGGCCCCCGATGACCACACTCCGCATCTTCAATCCTGGAAGCTGGTTCCCGATCTGCACCGTATTCTGCAAAGCAGGGAGGCTCTGAGGGGCGTCCTACACTCCAGGCGAGGCCCATGCGTTCCCTCTCAGGGCGTCTCAGGCACCCCCTGTGCATGTGTGGCTGGTAAACTGTCGCACCTGACAGGCTGCAGATCTGGTCTGGCTGGGTGGCACTTGGCGCCCATTGCTTCCCAAGGCCTGGGCTCACTGTGCTCCCTGCTGCACTCGCCACCCACCACTTAGGTGCAGGACTATTTCTCTCTGCATCCCAGAAACTTCACCCAGCACCCAGGTCTAAGCAGCCCCAGCTGCAGGCGTCCACGGCATCAGGGTGGAGAACCCAGGGACCAAAGACCCGAGTGCCAAGCTGTCGCAGACGCCAGCAGCCTCAGAATCCTGGAAATCATGAGACCCAAACTAGGGGGGGCAGACAGCATGCCCCAGTCCACCGGGGCCTCTGCAGGGTGCTGCTCACCTGGTCCACCCCATAGTCCAGGGTCATGACTGCCAGGTACTTGATGTCCTTGCCCTCCTTCGCACTCCGCAGTTCGATCAATAGGTGGTGCCACTCCCCGTCGGTCACACGGGACCGGGACAGCTGCATGGACGCCACATCCGAGGGGCCGTGAGACACCTCAAACTGCACATAGCTGTTCAGGATCTGCAGGCCGAGGAGACACTCAGTGATCAGGGCAAAGTCCACGAGCCCTCCGCAGGTGCCTCGATGACGAAGCCCCACGGACAGACTGCGGCGGCGCTGGACAACAGGCAGGCTTCATGCTGGACCAAGTCTCGGTCTGCTGAGATTCAATCCACCATACTTAACACAGCTGAAAAAACAGAAGTCAGCACTGCAACCAGTGCCAGACCACGTCCTGGGTGACACCCAGACCACACTTGCTCTCACGGAAGACCGGGTGGCCTGGAGCAGCCTCCTCGGAGAATAGTGAGGTAAATGAGACGCGTGTGCAGCACTGGGGTGGGGGGGTGGGGACTCCAGGCACAGGGCCACAGGGCCACAGCCTGAGGAAGCAGAACCCCAGGAGGGAGAATGCCAACTGCTGCCTCCCCAGCTGGTTCTGGAGGGTAGTGTGCGCCCACAGTGCCAAACACAGCACCCCAGGGCAGGCTTCTCTGGCACCCAGCTGACGCCAGGACCGAGGGCTGCGGGAGACGCAGACCCACACTCCGTAGAGAGGAAGCCCAGCTCCGACGCACCTCGCTCTATGATGGCACGTTCCAGGGTGGAAGCGGCCCCAGCCGCTGCCACAGCAGACGTGGAAGGCCGTGGCCCCCTGCCCCCCCCCCCCCCCCGCTAGTTCCCGGCTCTCTCTGGGATTCTGGCACAGTGTCCAGCACTCAACACAAATAACCACATACGTGATGGAACACGACTCTACATGCAAAAAACCCATAAGGAACAAGGGGTACAGATGGGGGGGGTGTCTAGAGAGTAGAACAGGTGTGACGGTTACATTTTATGAGAGAAGGAGCAAGTGGCTATGTTTACACATAAGGAAAATCAAAACAATTGTTTAAGATACTTATACCTAAAGATAATTTCCATTCAAAGGCAGACAAGATTTAAAAAAAAAAAAACCTGTTAACACACTGCTTAAAAGAAATAAGAATACAGACACGCTGAACATAAAAGAATAAGAAAGACACATTATGTAAGCACCAACCACGAGGAAGCTGGTGTAGTCATGTGAAATCCCACTACAACAGATAAAGAGAATTTCTGTCATGGTAACAGAGCCAGCTGCCTGGGAAGAGAAAATCATCAGAAATCTGAATGCACTTAATAGCTTCTGCAGGCGTGGTGGGCACACCGGTATTCCCAGTCAGGGGAGGCTGAGGCAGGAGGATCCGGGTGGGTTCCGGGCCAGCCTGGACCCCACAGTGAAATTAATCATGATAACAACGTGCCAAAATCGATAAGCGAAAATAGATTTCCAAGAGAAAAGTCTGTAATCGAGGTTGGAGGTTCTCTTCCTTTCTTTTTCATGTGACACTTGGTCTCGCTAAGTTGCTAAATTCCCCACACTGAGCTCAAACTTGGGATCCTCCTGTTTCTACCTCCCAGTGTTGGCAGCGCAAGTGTGCGCACCGCCACGCCCTGACTAAAATTACAGATTTAAACTCACTTCTTTTAGTAACTGGGGAAAAGAAAGCAAAAGCAACGTATATAAAATATTATATACATTTATATAAAATATTCGAGCCCCACAGTTAACGAGCGTCCCCCCGGACACACACACCACTCCACGCCAACACCCGCAGCCCCGCACTCTTGTCCCATCCACGCGAACATCCACAGACAGCGGCGAAGGCTGGGCGGTAAAGCATGTCTCACCACACTCCAAGGCCCGTGATCGTACTGCGTGAGTCCTCCGACTCGCAGTCACACCAGGAGGAGCACCAACACGACTCTCGAGAAAGTGCCTCACGCCAGGAGCTCCGAGCCACACCACAGGCCTCAGGGGACGGGAACGCACCTCTCCCCACTGCGTGGGGCCATCACCACGAGTGGACTCTGCACTTTGGCCTCCGCTGACGGCCTGTCTCAGAAGCTAGTTTTTCACTGTTTTAGTTTGTTCCCTTTTGTTCCACACAAGTTTCCCTCGCCATCCTCTTCTACCATCCTTGCCAATAAGAAGCCATTAGACCAACAATAAAAATGACATTATGTCTACCCTAAAGTGCTGTGTGTAGCACAAGCCACAGGACTAGGGCGGCAGCTGCACCCACCTGCGGTCTGTCGCTGGATCTCCGAGGCGCAGCCAACAACAGCGGGGTCATCCCGCTCCACTAAGCAAGTGGCTCTGGGCGCTCGAGCGCTATTACCCAAAGTGTCCGGGCCTGGGGATCACACAGCCCTGCCCAGCCTGCTGTCAGATGCCAGAGTGCCTCGGGGCCTCCAACCTGCCCCCCAGTGGCACTCACAGGGCTGGGAGAAGTCACCCAGGACATTCCCAGAAGGCCTGGAAGACCAACTATGGGAGCCGTTCCGGCCACCGCTTGGTGCCCACTGGGCTTGCTGCATCCTTGGAGGCTGCCACGCTGCCACCTGGCCTTGAACAGGAAGGGCTGGCACAGTCTCTTGCTCTTTGGATGAACCACAACAATGTCACCGATCAGTCAACCCAGGCTGGCCACATACCCTTTTCCTAGTGAGACGCCACCAGCAGGTGACAGCTGTGGAGCTCCAATTTCTCCCCTAAATGGTAAATGGCTAATTTAGTTTGTTCCAACAAAGAAAACACCATCCCTGGGCAAAATGGCTTCCATACCTGGGCCCAGAGGGACCTGTGATGTCACCGCCCACAGGGGGCACGGAGCAGGGCTGCGGTCTGATGTGCACGCTGCACGCCCGGACAGGCTGGGCAGGGCTGTGCCCAGGTGAAGGCCAGTGGACAGGAGAGGAGCCTGCTGGGCCTGGGCCGCCTGCCTGGGCCCCCCGTGTGGGTCAACTGCACAGGTTCCTGTTCCCTGAGCTGGGACACAGCGCTTGGGGGTGTGGAGGCCCCCTACCTCTCTCCTCCCAGCACTAAGCCCTGTCACACAAAAGTGGGGCTAGATGGCCTGTCCCTGGCTCTGCCAGGGCCTCAGGCACCTTCAGCCTCCAGCGCAGTCCCCAGGAGTGCGGAATGGGAGCTCAGGACAATTAGCATCTATGACCTGCTTCACCTCTGACCACCTCAGCCCCACCCAGCCCACGCCAGGCCGGTGGGGACCAGTGCCCTAGGAGGGCCACCCGACACGGAGCCGTCACCCAGAGCACTGAGGTGAGAGCAGTGGCCCAGACGAGGTGGGAGGAGCTCAGGCCCTCGCGCTGCAGTACTGCGGTCTGTGCCCCAAGCTCCACGCCCAGGTCTCACACGTGCACGCCAACACACAGGGGTGTGTGCGGCAGATGTACACACATGCACAGATGGACGCCCACAGACATGCACACACGAGACAGGCACGCAGACACATACAGCTCTGCACACGTGTGTTCACATGGAATATCACACACACACACACGCGCGTGCGCGCTTGACAAAAGCCCAGGAGGAAGGCTCAAGGAATACAGTTACAGCTTTCTGCACACGGGCTTGGTGTACAGCACCAGGCTTGAGCTCCGTCCCCAAGGGCCGTGCCGAGTCAGGGTGAGAAGTGGCCCAGGGAGGGCCTCAAGGCACGCTGTCTAGGCGAGCACTGACGAGAGGTCCCCGCTGCAATGCTGACGCTAAGGCAGTTGTCCTCCAAGTCACCGTGCATGGAAACCCTGGGAACGTGAGGGCCTTGGCCACAGGCCTGGGCTGGCACCCCACGAGGGAACCCAGGGTCCCTGAGAGCTGCACGTGTGAAACCCTTCCACCCCAGGGCCAGGAGAGGGTGGGCACCCAGGGGCACCACTGGGCGAAGGCAGAGACAGGGAAAGAAGAGGCCTGGGGTTTTTCCACCAAGGAAAACAACTGTTTTTAGTGAACTCTTCTGGAGCCCAGAAGGCCTAAGTAAAAACTATTTGTGACACAAAAGATTGGAAAATGGGGTCCCTGGAAATAATCCTGGAGGTGCTTAGGAGCTGCTGCCTGGAGTTTCAAGGACTAAGGCAGAGAAGACCACGAAATGGAAGAGGATGCGCTCGAGAACACAGAGGGTCTCAGAGCCTCCGGACTAAGGCGGGCAGGACAGGGACCCGTGGCTTGTGCCCCAGCCTCGTACTGCCCTGGCCAGCGCTAATGCGGGATCACTTCCCTGGGAGGCAGCGAAGTGGGAACACCGTGGGAACCAGGCCGTACCCAGCCCGCGCTCCTGGGCCTTGAATGGTCTGATTGTGCTGCGGACTGGGGAAGCCGCTCACGTTTCTGTCTTTGTTCCCACCGCAGAATCAGAGGGCAGAGAAAGAGGTGTGGCAAGCGGCACATGCCCCTCAGTGGTGTCCTGGGAAACCCTGTGCCTGTGCCGTGCTCACCTGGAGATGGAGCCGGGATGACACGCCAGCAGTGGCCTCCATGAGCACCCCGTCTTCCTTCCGGGTCCGAAACATGAGCCCCAGGTACCAGGGCACGGAGATGGTGATGTCCAGGTCATTCCAGGACACGAGGCTCTCGCCACTGAAGCGCTGGGGGTGGGGCATGGCTGTGGGCAGAGATGGGGCCCTAGGACTCTTCCCCAGACAGGGGGGCCTGGGAGCACCCTTTCTGGTTGCCAGGGTCAGAGCAGGCCTGGAGTGAATCCTGGGCCGTTTTACCACGAAGGCCAGTCTCAGACTGCGGCTGGAGCAAGCCTGGTCTCCAGAATCCAGCAAAAGCTCTGCAGATTCCAACCTGAGAGCTCCGCTGGCGGGCAGAGGCCAGACCTGAGGCCCCATCCCCTGCTAGGTGTGCCAAGGGGCACCTGGCTGGCCAAGAGGCAGAGGCTTAGGGGTGGCTCTGAGCCTAGCCTTCCTGTTCCCACACCTGCAGGGCTGGAGCAAGGTTCCGTGAGCCACAGCCCCCCCCCCTTTTTTTTGGGCAGAACCAGGGATTGAACTCAGGCCCTTATGTTTGCGTGCTTATTCTACTGAGCCACCTCCCCAGCTCCAAGCCACAGCCCCTTGGTGTGAACAGAGTACAGCTGAAATCGGAGTGGCAGATGCCAGCCTGCAGCATGACCTGGGTGAGGGCCAAGAGCTGCTGGCTGCCGAGGTCCCAGAGGACAGGGGCACCGTGGAGGGGGCGGGGCACAGGCAGCCTCATCTCGGAAGCCTCCTGCGCCAGCTCCTGCTGCCCTCGCTGTGGCTGGCCCGCTGTCAGAGAGCCCTTTCAGTCACAGCACAGGGCTTGCAGGTGCCGAGTCTCTGTCTCCCTGAACCTGAGCGTCAGGCGGGTGTGCAGCCAGAGGGGCCTGACCCCACCTGCAGGGCCTCGTGTGGGGTGACACTATCTGTCACAGATAAGGCTGAGGGCATGACACCACGTCACACTGCACACCCATCGTCAGGTGTGCAGCCTCGTGCAGCGTGGCCGAGAAGCCAGCCTCGGGCTGCTGCAATCTCCTGCCCACCCCACTGGACGGAACCGGGCACCCCGAGAGCACACCGTGGTGGCTCCCAGCTACATTCCCCTGGGAATCTGGGGTGGCCCTGGGTTCCCAAAACAGACACAGTTGCACAGCCTGATCAGTGCCTAGGCTGAGGCAAACTGGGGTGCAGAGCAGCTGGCCAGCTCCGCCCAGCGCTTGGGCCACAGGACGGGAGCTGGCGCCTGCCCATGCCAAGGGGCTTTGGGTACTGGGTGGTTGCAGCTCTTCTCAGAGCTGTTCCATGGGGCCTTGGGCACACCCACATGGACCCAGCCTACTTGCCCTGCTTTTAAGTGACAAATGTTGGTGATTTTAAAAATTAATAGAGATCAAGGGCCAGCCAGATAGCTCAGAGGACTAAAGTGCCTGCTTAGGCAGACACAGGGGCCGAGGGTTTGATCCCCAGCGTGCCATGCCGGCCCCGCCCCTGGGGTGCACTGAGACAGCAATTGAGACTGGACGTGGTGGTGCATGCCTGTAATCCCAGCACGCGGGAAGTTGAAAACAGGAGAATCGCTACAAGTCTGATCTGTGTAGTGAG
>NDGN010479901.1:0-10266 GCA_002564285.1 Tympanoctomys barrerae
CTCCTCCTCCTCCTCCTTCTTCTTCTTCTTTTGCTTCTGCTTCTTTGTGTGTGTGTGTGTGTGTGTGTGTGTGTGTGTGTCACAGAGGACTGAGGTCAGGACCTCGCACTTGCCAGGCAGGCACGTACTCTGCTGACTGTCCCCAGCCTGAGGTAGTGTTATAGTGAAAGTGCATGACCATACTACACTTCTGGGGCTGGCTGGTGAGGACAGAAGGTTATTTATCGGTGTCTAGTCACGGCCCAGGAGCTCAGCAGAAAATGCACACCTCAGAACCTCAAAACACGCCACTTGGAGCAGAGCTCCCGAGCTGCAAGTGCTGTGCTCCCTCATGGAAGCGGACATGGGCCTCTCGCTCATCTTCACAATCAATGTCATTGTGAAGGGTACAAGTTAATCTGATGTGTCGGTATGGTTGGGTTTGTCCGTAAATAGATACAAATAATAGCATGTTCACCAAAACAGCTTTTTTCTACATTTGGATTTCTGAAAGTTCTTCTGGCTTCTTTATGCTTTTAATCATAAAATAACAATCTTTGTTATTTTATTTGCTCTGTAAAGACCCTATTTCTACACAAAATAAAGCTCTGAGATACAGGCAGTTAGGGGGTCAGCATAACTTTTGCAGAAACAATTCAACCTTCAGCAGCAAAGGTGTTAGTTCAATAAAACAGAATGAAAAGGGCAGCGAACACATTCGGAGTTAGGCATTTCCACAATGATTCGTGAAATCACATTCTCTCGCGGGCTTTATTTTTCATTCAATGTGCTTTCTAATTTCTATCCTTGTTAAATGGACAGAGAGAAGGCAGGTTGGTTCTTTCCATGCAGGCATTTTAATAAAAATCACGTTGCTGAGTGTCTTCGTTTTTCCCAAGTTGCTTCTCCTGCTTTGCTTTCTTTTAATATAAAACGTTTAACCAGAAACCTTTCTTCATTGATGCTCCACTTTGTTCTTAATTCATAGCGTACAATTATCACACTAAGTGACCAAAGATTCAATATGACAACATATGCTGAGATTCGTAATTGAAAAAGAAAAGGCACGCAACAGGGTTGCACTTCTGGTGGCCGTGTTAATCCCAACACAGCTCCGTCCTCCTGCGTCCTGCTCTTCTGTCTCAGCTACCTGAGCTCCTGCTGAGGCTCGTCCTCAAGGACACGTTTCAGAGGCTGTTATCCTCAAATCGCAAAGGAGGTGCTCCTGTCGCTGCCATCCTCCTCCTCCTCTTCCTCCTCCACTTCGTCCTCCTCCTCCTCTTTATGTCTAATTCTTTCTCCATTTTGACAGCACAGTTCTCTTGAGCCCTGTACCTCACAAGGCTATTTGTGTCTTCAAGGCTATTAAGGCTTATTTTACAAGCCCTGACTTAAGCTGGATTTCCAAAACAAAAGCCTCCTAGAGGCAAATGCTCTGACAGAAGGACCTCCTCAGGCAGGCGCCCCTGGGCCCCAGTTTTGGTGCAGCCTGATGGAGACGCCCCTCTTCTGTTGAGGGTTCAGCCGACAGCCTACACAGAGCATCTGAAGCCCTGAGGAGGAGGTGCCAGGAAGCAGAACAGGCCGGACAGACAGTCACAGGGGCATCCCATGTGCCGGCCAGCAGAGCCCAGACAAACTGCAAGTTGTCGCAGGTCATGGTTTTCCCAGAGAGGAGTACAGCAGAGGGAGCTTGCTCTCCATGCCGCGGAGAGGTTCCTCTGGGGAAGCAGGGCTGTCACACTCCTTCCTGGCTCCTCAGGAGGTCATGCAGTCCCCTCTGTGCTGGCAACAGGACCTCGGCCAGGTGGCTCTGCCCTGGGGTACGCTAAGGCCCCTGCCTGCTCCAGGGCAGCGGCTTCCTCGCACCGTGGGACGCACGCACAGACATCAACCGAGCAACAGCCGTCGCCTGGAACTCTGACTGACCACTGGAACACTCTGCCACTCGGACTTAAGCCTTTTATTTTATGAGATTGTAGAATACATTCTACCTATGAAGGAAAATACAAATTAAAAATAAAAGGCTTAAGTTTTCCAAAGGAAAACAAGGAAAGAGACTTTCCTCTCTTTCTGAAGAAAGAGACAAGCCGTCGTCCTGAGCACTTCCACATCTGAAAGGCCTGCGAAGCCTCTGGCAGAAGAGCTGGGCCTTCCGTCAGCTTAGCGACACAGCTGTGGGCTCCGTGGAGCCCCAGGAGCCGTCTCTCCTCCTTGTACATCGGCGGCTGCTGTCTGTTCCCTGTTCTCCAGCCTTCGATCACCTCTGGCTGTGGGCTGAAAGAGGCTGGCTTCCCCTGGGTGAAGCCCTCCGGCTCACCGACTCCCGCGGCAGGTGCGAGGGCAGCCTACGAACAGGGTCCTGGCCCTTCTGAAGTGGAGACCCGATGCCTTCACCTGAGAACACGTGCTTGTACAAGGAAGACACTTGCTCCTGTTGGAGCTCCCAGCGGACGCCCTGCCGTGGCACCTTCCAGCACGATGTGTGTCCAGCAGTATTGCCCGTTACCCTTGCCAAGAGTTTTGCAGGATTCAGAGGGCTTTCCTAACTTACATTTGCATAACAATTCTTAAATGGGTGGAATGGGTTCAATACAGAAACCTAACTAGTATACGCAAATATGGACTGTGAGATTACAAATTCTTTAAAGGAGTCGAATTTGTATATCTGATATTAAGTTAAGTTCATATTTTATCATCTAATTCAAGGACAATATACTAAACCTTCATATTTCATTTGGTTTCTGGAATTTCTGAGGGTGCTGCCGTCCATCTGCTGTGCTTTGCCTAGAGCCCCAAGGCCCTTATGCACTAGTGTCCAGGGGAATGATCCGGGAGCGCTCTGCTCCTGCACATGAGGGCCCCACTCAGACGCCAGCAGCAGGAGCTTGGCGGCGATGCTTGGGAATCCTCCCCAACCCATGCACTGCATGTGTGCAGGCTGACTGAAAACATGCTGTGAGTTTTACTTATTTGTCTGTTTGTTTTTTGTGGCCAGGTCAGCCCGCCCTGGGCATGGGTCTGGCACAGCATGTGGTGCCAGGGATCAAACTGTGGTCCCTGAGCTTTGCCTACGCTTGCCTAAGCAGGAACTTTAGACCACGAAGCGATCTTGCTGGCCCCTGTGAGTTTTAATTTAAAAAATTCATTACCATAAAAGATGTTTTTAATTACATTTTCAATTCCACTCACTGATATTGAGTTATTCAAAATTTTTATATCTTCTTAATTCATCTTTGGTAATTCATATGTATGTAGGAATCTGTCCATTTCTTCTGTGTTTTCCATCTTGTGGGAGTAAAGATTTTCAAAGAAAGTACTGATGATCTTCTGAATTTCTATAGGGGCTGTAGTGATTTCAACCTTTTCAGTCCTTATTGCATGAATTTGAATTTTTTTCTTTTTTTTGATAAGTTAACTATGGGTTTATCAATTTTTTCAATGAACAAACTCTTCGATTCATTAATTCTTTGTATCGTTTTCTTTATGTGCATAGTATTAATACTTTAAAAAATCATGAAATGGGATCTCACCTTTTTGAAAAGCTTCTACAGCTCAAAAGAAATCACCAACAGAGTAAAAGCAAAACCCAAGAATTGGGGAAAAAATTTAACCAACTGTCCCTCAAGCAAAGCACTTCTATCTAGAACATATAAAAACATTTTAAAAACTCAGGCCCCAAAACTCAAAGACCCAATCAGAAAATGGGCATCTGAGATGAAGAAATACAAATGGCAAATAAGTATATGAAAAATTGTTCAGCATTATTGGTCATTTAAGAAATGTGAATTAAAGCAGCACTGAGAGTCACCTCACCCCGGAAAGAAGAGCTGTCATCAAGAAGTCAGCCAAGAACAAATGTTGGAGAGGTCGTGGGAAAAGGTCCTTTCTCTACTGTTGCTGGGAGTGCAGGCTGGTGCAGTCACTGGACATCAGTGTGGTGAGGCCTCAGCAAACTAGGACTGGAGCGCCCACGCAAGCCAGCTATTCTCCTTGGTATTTTCCCAGAAGAACTGAAAACATCACACCACAGTGACACATGTGCACCCGTGTTTATAGCGCTGCAATTTGTCATAGCTAAGTCTTGGAAACACCTGAGAAATGGACAAAATTTTTTTGTATAATGACATATTATTGTGCTGTTGAAAAAGATAAACTTGAGGACTTTATAGGTAAATGGATGCAACTAGAGACCACACTCATTAAGTGAAATAAGTCAGACCCGCATGCGTAAACATCGCATCGTCTGCTTAATTAAGAACCTGAAAGAGTAGATACAACCTGAAAACTACGATAGATACTATGCAAAGGAAAGAATCTGCTTAAAGAAAAGGAACAACTGGGATGAGGACAAAGCAGGAGGAGGAATGCACTAATGTACAATTCAGGATAGCCTGGACAAGTGCACTGCTCATTTCTGCAGGGCCTCTTCAAAGGTCCAGTTAATGCTTAATTTTATTCCTCCTTTTTAAGGTTTTATCACTTTTTTTGACCAATTTTGCATGCTTGTATCTTAGGGGCGTGTGTGTGCGCTGCGGATGCTGAGGCTCCCCCAGCACGGTAGGCCTCGGGAGGCAGCATCGCCTAGCCGCTTCGGGACGGCTCAGCGGGCGGCCTCGGCGGAAGGAAGGCGGCGCAGGGCGGTGGGGAGAGGGCGGGGAGCGAGGGGCTGCGCTGCCCGAAGGCCACCGATGGTGCTCCACCAGGGAGGAAGGGAGAGAGGGAGGGAGCCGGCCCTCGCCTGTGTGCCGCACCTCTGTGCCGCCCACTCGGCCTAACCGCTGGGGTGGGAGCCCCGGTTCTCCTCTAGGCTGATGCCCGTTCCCTAACTCCTCACTGCTTCTCTCTGGCAATGGAAGTGGTTTTACTCAATTATTACTCCAGAAGTCCGATTCAGAGTTTTGTCGTGTCTAATCAAATCATTTAAATACTAATGAGAATGGAAATGCTGTGTGCTTGTGTATTAATTACTTAGCTCCTCTGCAAGGACATTCTTCAGTCAGAATCAGATGTTCCCGCCTTACAGCTTTCCTTCTCTAAAGCACAAATGATCTCTAAAATCCGACCTCACTATGTGGTATGTCGGTGCACGGGTCAAGTAGGAGCCGTTTCCTAAACCAGCGGCTCAGGCTTTCTCCACGTCTCAGATCCAGTTTCTTGAAAATAAAAGGACTCTGGAGTAGGCGTAAAGCCCACCAGGCTGTTTCCGGGGCTGGGCTGCCAGGACTTCCGGTACAGCTGCTCCTTCTAGGCGACTGCCCTGCAATAGCCCCTCTGACAAGGGTTACCTGCCTTGGTGCTTCTTCTTAAATTTCTCCCCGTGCTGCATGCTGCCTGGAAGGCAGTGGGCCTGCTCCCGATTCAGGGAAAGGTGGCTTCCGGGTGCCACTCGGTGGTCTGCACGTGACCTCCGGCTCTCAGCAGACGCGGACTCTGGCCCTGGAGTGGGACGCACAGCCTTCGGTCCGTGCCACAGCTCCACCCCTTTTGCGTTATCTGTTACGTGGGTATGAGGGTCTCATCAAGTTGCTAAATTGCTCCAGTGAAGTTCAGATTTGGATCCTCCCACCTCAGCCTCTCTTAGTGCTGGGATTATAAGGCCGTGCCACCATGCCGGCTTCTGCCTGCCTGTTGTCTATCTGCATACCTGTCATCTCTGATTCACCATCATCATCACCATCAATCCGCCCTGTCGCTTTCTTCTCCTCCTCCCTGCTGGCTCCGGCTCTGGCCTGCACACCCCCCTCGGCCTCGGGGAACATGCTGCCCTTTCAGCCTCACACTTGCCAGCCAAGCCGTGTGCACTGGACAGCTCTCACGAGAGGGTGAGCATTGGGCGGGCTCCCTGGGCCCGGTGAGCCCCTCGGCACTGACACCTAAGCACTCGGTCGTCACACATTTCCCACTGAGGCCCCAGCAAGTGGCAGGCGATTTCACCTAACAAAGAATTCAAAGCCACAGATTGTGGCTCCACGTGTTCTGCACTCTGATTTTGAACTGATTTCTGCCCTTTCAGAGCTTGCTGGGTTATTGTAGCAAATTCCTGCTTTTGTTGCAGGGAAAAAGTGTGCCAGTGTGTGGGTGAAGGTTGGCGTCGGTGTTCAGTCATGCCCTCATGCAGAATTTTGCCTCACATTTTGCTGCCCCACAAGATGCCAGGGCTTCCGAGATGCCAGGCTATGGCTGTCGTCGCCCCTTGTTGCCCCGAGTGAGCTGACAGCAGGGTGGGGAACAGCAGCAGAGTGCTCAGGCGAGCAGAGGAGAACCCAGCAGGGCGCCTCCCCAGGGCCCAGGAAGGCTTCCTGACAGGAGCAGGCAGGAGAGCGGCCGGCCAGCGGGGGGTGGGTGAAGGGCTCACATCTCAGCACTCTGAGGGGCTGAGACAGGACAGCGTCCCCAGCCCAGCAACCTGTTGACTTAACTGGACACCGAGTCTCAAAGTTTAAAATTTTTAAAAGGAAAAAAGAGCAGTAACTTGGATTTTGTTTCCTCAGATGCGACGATGGTGGCCTCGTGGTGCTGCTCCACACCTGGGCCTTGCGCACGTTCACATGCACCCCTCAACATGGAGCCCATGGTGACCTGGTGAGCTCACACCTGCTGCCGTCCTGGGGCGGAAAAGAGACGGAGCCACGGAGGGAGAGGCCTGTGACTCACTGGGGTGAGCGGCCTGTGGGTTTTGTTCCTTTTTGACTTTCAAAAAAATTATTTTTGTTAACATGTCTGCAGTAAATGAAGTTCACATCCCTCATGGAGAGTTGGTCTTCAGGCAAGACCCACCCAGCCCCTTCCTAACTGTCAGCCTCACGCCCCTCCCACCATCTTGGTCCCTGTCCCATGTGCAAAGGATCAATCTCCCCATTTCCTATGCTGGTGGGAAAACAAACCAGCAGCACCACTGTGGGAGTCAGCATGGCCATCCACAGACATCCCACTGCACCCTGCACTGTCCTTCTGGGTGTCTTCCCCAGAGAGTGAAGACATCAGTCAGGTCACGTGATCCACACACAGCTGCTTGCAGCAACTCAGCTTGCAATGGCTGACCTCGTGTCCGCGATCCTGGTGCTAGCACCTGGCTTTCCACGCTCACCACACGAGGAATCTGTCAGCTAGTGAGCCCGAGAGAGGGACCAGGTCTGTACCAGAGTTCACACCACAGTGACCGCCCGTAACAAAGCACTGGGTGAGTGAAGCCAGGTGGTAAATAATAATGAGTGTCAAGGTGGCTGCAAATAATGGGCTGCCTGGGGCTATGTGTAAATCAATTTAAAGGATGCTCCGGTAGGTGTTGGTGTCAGTGGAGACGGGAGTTATCCAATCCCCTACGCGACCAGCCTGCTCACAGCTCAGCATTCAGAGCCACCTGAATGCTGTAGGGCGACATTTCTTCCCAGTTCCGGCCCCAGTGGTTGCCATTGACACAGTGCCACGTACTGTAGGCCTCTCACACGTGGATGTTTTCTCAGGCATCCACATGTGCCATCTCCCTGCAGTTCTGGTGAAACACAGCACCTGGCTGACCTACTCCACCGCAGGCAGTGTCCTCTGCAGCGGTGGTGATCACTTATGTCCCGACGCACTGCAAGGGCCTGTGAGTCTCCACCACGGGTCACATCTGCAACTGAGGGCCAGCGAGTGCCTCTCTGTCTATATGTCTGCATCAAAGACACCGTACCTAACACAGCGCCATGGCTCACTGCAGCAGCGTTTCTCTAACACAGTCTCTCCTCCCAGTCTTCTTACTCTGAGCAGCCCAGGCGGAGTCCCAGCCCCATGAGTGGAGATGATTTGAAACATCAAAATCATGCAAAAAAGTGAAAACATAGCACTAAGCTGAGTGCATGAAGACACTGATCACGTGGACTTTGCAGACTCCATGTGTCCCACCGGGGCTCAGATCTGTGCCACCCGCTGCGGGCATCCATTTCAGAGTGGGCAAAGCCCAACAGGGAATCTATGGGCGGTGGGGCTGCACTGGCCAGGTGTGAGCTTCCAACCATGACTTCTGGCTTCCCTGGGCGAGTCCACGTACTCTGTCCCCACTCTACCCTACAAGCTGCCACAGCCGGACAGGCACAGCACTGAGGCGGCAGGTACCACCAGACCCCCAGGCACATCCGGAACCCTCCACCAGAAACCAAGGAACGGCTGCTGAGACCGTGGCAGGTGCGGCACAGTGCCAAGGGCTGGAAGGACGAGACTATTTGTTAGAAAAGAGGGTGTGATGTGAGTAAAGGCTTTGAAAAGACCACGAACAATCCGAGCGTCTAGAGCTCTGTGCAGTGAACATAGTGCTGCCGGGCACAGGGACCATGTCTGTCATTTCGGCACCCTGGGAGGATGAGGCAGAAAGGTCACCGGCTGGAGCCTGGCGGGGGCAATTTAGTGACTTAGTGAGACCTGGTCTCAAATAACTAAACAAGTAAATAGGTAGGGCTGAGAGCGCAGCTCAGCACAGAAGCCCTGGACTCACTCACTGAAGAGAGAGGGGTGACTTAGACATTAAACAACCACCATTTAGTGTCTCAAGATTCCGCGGCTGGGGCCGCGCAGGGCTCAGCTGGCACCTGTTTCCCTGAGACTTCTGGAGTGGCCCTGGGCTTACAGCAGGTGGCCCAGACCTTCACCGGCAGGCTGGGCCCCGAGTGAGCATGAGGGACGGTGGAGCTGCCTGGGACCTACGAAGGGTGGTTTCTCGTCCACTTCTTATTCCCTGTTCATCACTATGGTAATTGGTCGATGCAGTGGAATTTCAGCTCCATCTCTGTTGATACAGAGATGAAATGGAGGAGGTACAAAAGTTGGGCCCAGGTTTGCCTGCTCACTTGCTGTGGGGCTGGGCATGAAGACAGGGCCGTACAGGGCCTGCCAAGTGCCCCTGTTGAACCCCGCCACCAGCTCTGAGCTGCTCCAGCTCCCACTGCTGACCTCGACTCTGAATGACAAAATGACTGGGGTAGAGGGGAGTGGCTGCTCCTCGCAGAAGCCTCCTTAGAGTAGCTGGGGTCCGAGAACTGAGAGCTTCGCCCGCTCTGTGGTACTCACAAGGCAGGCTCCGGAGCCTCAGCCTGTAAATCGCATCTACCCGGCAGGATTTCACATGACCTTTGCTGTCACATATCCACATGGTAAGGCAGCCGGGAATTGGCTGCAGGGACCTGAAGCTACTTCAGAAAGATCTCGGCCTTGGAGGGGAGAAGAGCGCATTGAGTGCTTGGGAGACGAGACACTGCGCTGTTGGCCGAGGGCTGGGCAAGTTCAGCCGGTTTCACTGTGAGAGTCGTGCTCTGCTGCAGGCCTGAGTTTGGAAATAAGAAACAGATTCCAGAAGGTTTCGTGCACCGAGGGCCTCCCCTGGACACCAGCCGACGTGCACAGGGTGTCGACCGCAAGTCCCAGGAAAGACTTCAGTAAGACCAACAGCAACACAGACAGCCTGGGGTGGGTGCAGCAGAGAACCCTCACTTGGTGTCTGCGGTGACAGTTCAATAAAGCAAACTTGATTTCAATTTATTAAGATAAACATCAACTTCTCATTCATCCCTTATGTCTTTATATTTTGTAAATTTATGAAACATCTTATAAAATGCAAGGATTATAAAATTTACCGTGCAGACAGCGAAAAACTTAGCGTTACAGCCAAGAGAGGATGGCTGTAGCTTACTTCTATCAAATTGCACTTTGTCCTCTTTTCGGACTGGAACCCTGCGGGGTGTGGAAGAGAAAAAAAAGAAGGTTCCTGCTGTGCCGGAAACCCTTAAGAACAAGCGAAGACATTTTGCAGGCTGAAGATAAAGTGCCTGAGAAAGAAGTTTGCCCAGAAGACGCTTCACAAGGAGAGGAGGAAGCTCATCTATGAAAAAGCCAGGCACGGTCATGAGAGCACAGACACAGGTACAGAGCTGAGATCTGAACGGCCAGGATGGCAAGGAAAGCTGGCGACTTCTATGTCCCTGCAGAGCCCAAACTGGCATTTGGCATCCGGATCAGGAGTATCACTGGTGTGAGCCCAAAGGGCCACAAGGTGTTGCAGCCTCTTTGCCTTTGCCAAATCTTCAATGGTACCTTCCTTCAGCTCAGCAAGGCTTCAATTAACATGCTGAGAACTGTGGAGCCGTGCATTGCACGGGGGCCCCAAACCTGAAGTCAGTGAACGAACTAACTTACGAGCGTGGCTGTGGCAAAGTGAGTAAGAAGCGAATTGCCTGGACAGATAATTCACTGATTGCTCGATCTCTTGATAAATACGGCATCAACTGCATGTAGGATCTGATTCATGAGATCTAC